>OX465290.1:26685048-26787548 GCA_949987695.1 Merzomyia westermanni
ACCACATCCACTGTCACTAGCAACGTAGAACATTAATTTTGCTGTCATTGTAAATCAGCGCTTAAAGCAAAAAAAACGGCATTCACTTTCTCGGGCTGTGGGAGGGCGTGGTCTTGCACAAAGTAAACATTTTAAAAGCTTAATGATTTTACATACCACAAAGGACTCTTGACAGCAGTCACAACATACCAAACATAGCGACAGCGTGAGCACTGAGTGGGATGTGTAATATGTAAACGGAGTGCAACCGCAAGTGGTGAGCACTTATTCACCTGTCGGCGTATGAATATTATGTTGTGGTTAGAATTAACGCCCCCTTCACATATCACTCAATGCTAAACGCCCAACGCTTAGCAACCATCTTTTAAAGCAACGCGCTCAGTGCACACTTTTTGCGTGCCGCAGAGCATGCAAACTGCGCAGCCAAACTAACTGGTTGGAAACTACATCAAAACTAGTATAAGCGGTTTTTCTGTATATAAGCAACTGGTAGTGGGAATGCCGAATGATGCAGAAGTAGTCAGCAACAGTCAGAAATGGTTAGAAGGTACTGGAAATCCATAGATACCGTACTCGGCTCTCAAACTACTGCGAGCACAAAAAAAGAAAGGGTTTCTCGCACTCAGATATTACAAGTTTAAATATTTAAACTAACTTCCATAACCATAAATCCGTAGTAATAACCATAAAATATACTTGAACGTATCTATTTTTGGCGGCCGCCGTGGTGTGAAGGTAGTGTTGCCAGCCTACCACACCGAAGGTCCATGGTTCGAGCCCTGGTACAGGTAACATCAAAAGTGATTTGAAAAAAGTTTTTAAAACGGGGTCGCCCCTCGGCAGTGGTTTGGCAAACTCTCCGAGTGTATTTCTGCCATGACAGGCTTCTCAGCAAAAATTCGTCTCCTTTGTAGATGCCGTTCGGAGTCGCCAAAAAAAACTGTAGGTCCCACCAATTTGTAGGGAAAATTCAAATCGGCACACCACAAATTGGAAGAGAAGCTTGGCGCAAAAATCTCATAGGGGTTTATGATGATATACCTGTTGTATATCGCGCCATAGAGAGAGAGAGATATCGCGCCATAGAGATAGTATCTATTTTTATCGACTATTGGTGACTTAACCAAAAAAGATGGTAGTTTTATAAAAAGTAATAAAATTCAGAATATTGCTCATTTGATAAAAATGGACTGAAAACGAAAAATAAATGTTCCAAAAAGGTAATAAAATTCGGCTCAAAAGTTTATAGATTATGGATACGGCAGAAAACTAAGAACCAATTGGTGAACTATGGGATATTTATAGCGTTAGCTTTACAGCATGGAACCAAAAATTAATTACTCTGATTTCCATAAGGTTAGTTCGATCAACTGTTTTATAAGGATACGGCTATGGCACTATTAACTGACGTCTCAAGTTGCAGACAAACTTCCTTCTCCATAAATCCATAGTCATAACCATGCCATATATTTAACCATATCTATTGCTTTAACCTAAAAAGTTGATAATTTCATTAGAAAATTAAGAAAATGCAAAAAATTGCTAATGAATAACACGGCTAATTACTCATTTAATCAGAATGCATCAAAAACGATAAGTAAAAATTCCAAAATGTTAATAAATTTTCCAGTTTAAAAATTTATAGATTTGGTGGAAAATCAAAAACCAAATGGGTGGCTGTGGTATGGTTATGTCATAAGCGTTATGGTATAGCATCAGTAATCGATTACATTGATTTCTATAAAGTTGGCTGAATCAGCTGCTTTATATGGATTTGGCTATTGCACCATTAACCGAAATCAAAAGATTTTGTGCTGACTACTTTTGTTAAATCTGTCGAGCATTTTTGGAATTGCGTATTCAATTTTTTAGTATTTTAATTTTGATGTCATTTAATTTCCATGAATTTATAAAAAACTTTGACATTTACATGTATGTTAAAATTGACAGAAGCTAAAATTTTTACGAGATATCAAGCCGTGCTTTTCATTTAAGGTGAGAGTAACAGTGAGAAACAATGCATTCTGCAGCAATAGGGAGCATTTTTGATAAGAAAATATTCTTATTTCTTGACTTGAAAAAATATTAGATTCCGACTTGACTACTATCAATATTTTTCAATCGAAATCCAAGTTCAAAATTTGCGTTTTTTAAGGCATTTCACTAATTATAAAAACACACTAGAAATTATAATACTATAAAATAAAAACTTTCTTTTGTCACAAAAATATATATTTTTTTATTTATTTCTTTTTTTATTATTTCGGCAATCATCGCTGAAGCACGTGTTTTGATTAATTTTTGATGTCCGATATGACAGAAAATACGAGTGTTGCCATGTGTAAAAATTGCAGGTGCATCTTCAAAATTAATTCCAATGGTTTTCAAATTGAAATCAAACTTTGGAAAAAAATGTTTAACCTTAAGTGGAGTAACATGTTGGAAATTAATTTGAAAATTTATAATGTCTCAAACATCGAAAAAATTTGGACTTATGCATATTGGGCAGGTATATGCCTTCGCTTTGTTTTCATTGTTACTATCTCGCTCTCAGTGGTTTTACTTCATACAGTTTTACTAGTTAGTTGTATTCTTAACATGGCGATGTCCTACGATTTGTCAGTTGCCCGATTTTTGACAGAAATATATAATTCTCCAACTGATTCAATATATACCAAATAATTAATAATTGCAGTTTAGTGTTAATTATTAAGTAAAAATTATCTAAAAGCACCGAGCTCCACTACTGGAAGAAAAAAGTATGTTCTGAAAAATATGTTCTACTTGAATTTTTGCAATTGCGTAATTTATGGTTTTCTAAAAATGTGAATTTTCGTTGCTACATATTTCATCTTTTTCGGACTAGTTTCAAATTAGTTAAAAAATTGTAGTTGTCAAGTAATCTTTTTTTGACTTGTTTGTTGTTTCACTGCAGGGAATATACTCCAGTTAGTGGTCCCCTACCGCACTTGGTTATTTGTTGCAAACTGTTGGTTGTACTGTTTTGGCTTTTCAAAAGTGAAATTCTCAAATTTGTGCAATTCTGTATGAATGCACTAAGAGATGTCTCCTTGTTTTGCTTTCTCAGAATTTCGGACTTTCGCTGATTTGCCACCGTAAATTGAAAACAAACACAAAGTGCGTCTCATGCGGATTATGGCGTGGATGAGCTCAGATTTAGAAATTGTATTTGTAAAGCGTTAATCTTTTAAGGTAGACAAAAAATAATAAAATAATAAATGTGCGTGTGTTGACGGAAAAAATTAAGCTTTAGATTGGCTTAACTTCTTTGTGAGTTTCCGTACCATTTTTTTTTGCGATAGTAAAGTGAATTAATCATATTTGGCATGTAGTTGTTCTCTCAGAATCTTATATATATATATATATAGTTGTTTGGGGGAAACGTTGAGGGAAATGCCGGTGCGAACTCACGAATCAGTATGTAGCAAGGAAAAGAAATAAAACAATAGAATTCAATTAATAAGCAATAAACAGAGGAGTTTATTTAAAGAAAGCAGGTTTATATACAAAGGAGTATATTGGAGAATTATTTTAAGAAAAGTATAAGAGGATATACACAAGATTACCTTTGAGATGCTGCTGTTGAAGATTGCCTGGAGCGATACGATGGATGGTTAGCCAAAGACTGATCGTTCCAGCCAATCATCAACTTATCCTTCCCTAGTATGGAAATGTTCACCGGTGAATTTCCCATGACAGCGTCGCTTTGCAGCGAACAGCTGTATCGAAAAACCTCCAGTGATTCCCAACCATTGCAAGCCTTTTGGCTTCAACAATAGTAGTTTCAGTTAGGAAGCTGTCTGAAGATTTGATGTAAAGAACAGAGGTAAGAAAGTGTATATTTTCTTTTTGGTTTATTCATTGAATTAATTGTTCGGTCTTTAATGGTACTTATTCGCTCCACGGGGGTAAATAAGAATCTCGAACCCAGAGCTAAGTAGCTTGGAATGATACTAGATTAGAAAGTGTTCTAAAAACCTAATGTTGAGAAGAAGATAAGAGAACATCGGTCCTCTCCTGTGTCGTTATTTGACAGTTTCTGGTTTTCTCACAAAGTGTGAAATAGTCAAACCGATGGTCGGTACTTCTAAATACCGCCTATCACCTCACCTTCTTGAACTAGTCCGCCTGTCCTTAACCCTTTGTGTACGGAATTATTTGGAGACTTTTATGCATATGGAACGGATTTAATTTTTTGCTACATGGATTAATATGTAAGAGTAATACATTTTATTTGGAATATGCTTATATTGGTGATATAAATAACTTAATAACTTAAATCTAATAATTTTGTACTCAGATGACGAGTCAGACTCGTCCACCGTAACTTCGCCCAAGTAAACACATGACGAGTCTCACTCGTCAAATGTACTCAAAGGGTTAACAGCGCCACTCTGACAACAGTATTTTCTCTTAAATTAGAATCTCATAAGACAGAATAGCCAACCGTCCTACAAAAGGCTTTCAACTCTATAAGCCAGAATTTTTTCAGTTTGAAGACCATTGGAGTTCATTTGAAAGTGTACCCGCAATTTTTACACATGGCAACACTTGTAGTTTCTGTCATATTTGACATCAAAAATGAATCAAAACACGTGAGTGAACGAAGAATCGCTAAAAGTTTTGCCAAAATATTAAAAAAGGAAAAAAAAAAAGATAAATATTTGTGTAACAAAATATAGTGTTAATAATATTATATTGCGCATTGTGTTTTAAAAATTCGTGAAATGCCTGATAAAAACCCAAAGTGAAGTTTGATTTCAGTTGGAAAATATTGATGGAATTCTAGTCGGAATAAAATATTTCAGAATTTTTTTTTTCTGGGACTCTTGCGGAAATGTTGTATACGTCGTTCAAATCATCTAATGAAATACTTTCAATTGTCCTAGCCAGAATTTCCTTGAAAAATAACTTTCTTGTCTCGATCGAAACTTAGACTCAACTTGTTTATCTGTTCACGAAGAGATCTTTGATTACGAGGTGTGTTCAAAAAGTATCGCGAATTTTGTGTTTTTTCAAAAATTATTTATTTATTCATGAATATCTATTTTGTCCCCTTCAAAGTAATCCCCATGAGATATTATACACTTATGCCAAAGGTTTTTCCAATCTTCGAAGCACTTCAAAAAATCATTTTTTTGTATCTTGTTCAGCTCCTCCTTCGATGCCGTCTTTATCACGTCAAGAGAAGCGTAACGTCGTCCTTTCATGGGCCTCTTCAGTTTAGGGAACAAGAAAAAGTCACAGGGGGCCAGATCTGGGGAATACGGTGGCTGCGGCATCATTAGTGTGTGGTTTTTGGCCAAAAAGTCGCGCACAAGCAACGATGCGTGAGCAGGGGCGTTATCGTGGTGCAAAAGCCAATTTTTGTTCTTCCACAAATCCGGGCGTTTCTGGCGAATTGCTTCGCGCAAATTGCGCATAACTTGCAGGTAATATTCCTTATTGACCGTTCTTCCCTGTGGCAAGAACTCATGATGCACCACGCCCCTGCAATCGAAGAAAACTGTCAGCAAAACTTTCACATTCGACCGAACTTGGCGCGCTTTTTTCGGTCTTGGTTCGTGCGGCAGCTTCCATTGAGATGATTGAGCTTTGGTTTCCACGTCATAACCATAAACCCACGATTCGTCACCAGTTATGACCCTCTTGAGCAAATTTGGGTCGTCGCGGACAGAGTTTAACATCTTATTAGCAATGTTCATGCGATGCTGTTTTTGGTCACAATTGAGCAATTTTGGTACGAATTTCGCGTAAAAATCGAAGACGATCCAAAACACGTGCAAGCAAAGCAGCTGTCAACAATTAACTGAACATTCAAATTTCGGAGTTTGTCGGCATAAGTTAGAGACATGAGTACCAACATAACGCCACAAAAAATTCGAAATTCGAATATACGTAACCAGCGAAAATTCAAAATTCGCGATACTTGTTGAACACACCTCGTACATCGTGTGGGTTATATCTTTAGAGGTCAAATTCGGATTTCCTTCGCTGCACAGGAACATATCTTGTCTATCCGAGTAGATACTGCGACCTCGTCACCTGTGGGTTAGGGGCTTAGAATATGCCCGAGGTAGGCACACCGGTCGTAAGAGGCGACTAATATGTACAAAGGTAATGACGTGCAACTCGATGGTTGATCTACGGATATGATGCCTCTCACCTCTCATTACGCATCTTATCCTTCCTTACGGAAGGAGGGGTGACATGACCTAGAAGGTTTCACTGGTCATAAATCGCTACCACGACAGTCGGGCAGTACCGCAAGGGAGTACCGGAGCGTACCGGATTCAAATCCGGCGAAGGACTGTTAATTCGACAACAGTCCCTAAAACCTTCGGGGAGTGTTTTTGTCGTTACCACAACAACAACAACAACCTCGTAAAGTACCGACGTCCAGAACTTAATCGCAATTACTGTCATCTATTCGGACATCTTCAATTTGTTTGCGAGTTAGTTGATGAGGGTATAATCAGCTGGTTGCGTGGATACTTTTTATATCGTTTTCGGTGCTTCATAGGTACTTATTTTAAGCCGTTACGAAGTCAATCAATCTAAACCCGTTGGCAGATTTAAAATCGTGTATACTGAGTTTTTCTACTGAAGGACCAAAGACTGGATCCTTGCCCAGCCCTAGTTCAAATACCATTTTAATATCATGTCGGGACTTAGGTTCATTTAAATGATATGTATAATATAGATGCTGAACAATAAAGCTTTGAGGGATGTCGGGTCTAGACACTCTTTCACTTTCATGCATAACAGTACATGAAAGAGAATGTTTCTCAGAAAAAACCCATCACCATGAATTCCCTGGTCTCTCTTATTTTTCTGGCCACTGTAGTAGATGACCGCGTTTTCTTCCATGGATGTTCAGTCCATCGCTTTTCTGCAAGAGCCTGTTTATTTACAAGGATGTCAACCAGCTCGAACTACACTTGGACCGCAGGGGACTTAAGATTTATTACACTAAGTATGCCTAACTCGGTTTCCCAGTAAGATATGTTTGTCTTAAAAGCGTTGTTGGCAGCACTGCGGTCCAGGTGATGGCAAATATGGCATACAAATAGCCTTACACATATTTTACTGATAAAATTGTCATGAATATTAAATCAAAACCAACGTTTAACTTTATTACTTTATGACAGTAAAATGTTGTATGGCGTTGTGTTGAATATCATATCTGACCACTTATTTATTTCGCTAAATTTTGTTTTATTTTATATATCGCCATCAAACATTGTTGTTGTACAACAAAGGCACGTGCTGTGGAGGGTTGAATTTGACCTTCAGACATACAGAGAGTGGTCGTTTTACATTGGCATTTGACTTTTAGGTATGTTTCAAGTGCTCGACCTAATAAATGCATATTTTTGTATGTGCGTACTTATATAAAAATACCCTGCAAGGCAGTCAATAAGTAGTACACGCATTTGTCGTTCATCATTTGTCAAATAAGAACTTGTGCGGTAGTAATTGGATATTAACTTGTTCGTAACCGGCAGTTACGTAACCGAGGCAAGCCATTTTATTTGAAGAAAAAAAAAGTAATTATTCATACTAAAAAAGCAGTAAAAGCAATATTTAATATAGAATAGCTTTTATTTATTTACTTTCCGTCAGCGAGACTCTTCCATTCATTTCACCATTCTGTAGCATTCACCAAGCAGCGCCATCTGGCGGTATGTAGCATTGTTCATTCTATATAATTCTTGGTCTTGCGCTCATTTATAGCCCTGAATACTTTCAAAATGGACCGGCCAGTCAAGAAGGCCTAGCAGCAAGCAACCAAGCAAGAATGATAGTACTATTGGCCACTTTGGATCTTAAAAATTCTCTTAACCCCGCCAGGTTGTACAACATGTTTGATATATTAAAACGCTCTTTCTAGGTATCGATACACTTGCTACACATACTAAGGAATTGCTTAAAAGACCACTGGGTAACATATGAAACGACGCGGTGGCGCAGCCTAGGGGTCGGTGCTGCGCCTACTATTAAGAATCTGAGTCGCCTTGTGACGAACATAGGCAAATATGATTTTAGTATCCACCTCATATTCTTTACTGTTATACGGTGCCGAAATCTGGGCGGATGTACTGAATTCCCTTAAGTACCGAGCCGCTATTACCGAGAACGAAGTGAAGCCATGGCTGAAGTGGTGTCATGGAGAGGCCGACTTATACAGACTCAATCATTTACCGGACATGTTTACTTCCGTGAAGACCTTCACAGAATGGCCAAGGTTGAAACCGTGAGCTGCCTCTACTGTGGAAGCAAAGACGATGTACGCCACACCTTCTTCGAATAAGAACAATTCGCTCCAAAACGAAGACAGGCTAAAGAAACACTTTGCGACCTTTTGCCGGGCAGTATCATCCAAAAGATGATCTTTGAAAAGGATAGATGGGATGTGGTCAGCAGATATGCGGGGAACGTACTCCTGAACTGAAAGACGTTTGTCTAGCCACTTAGAGTAACCATACAGACCACTTAGTGGGCTACTGTACCTCAAGTAATGCTAAGCGCGGTGCCAGTTATGAAACCATTGCGAGGAGCGTGGGAGGTTAGGTTTCAGTGGGTAGTCCTTCAAAAGAAGAAGTGCATAGAGCATTTGCCTTCGGCCGGTTTCAACAAAAAACGTGGCGGCTTTGCTACTTCTATAATTTCTCTTGTTTGCCTTGTGGGCTTGGACAGGAGGTGGTTTCTTGACTTCTTTGGGCCGCTGGTGCTGCGACTTCCGGCTCACCACTTTTGACCATAATTCTTTTAATCGGGGGATTCTTGGTTCAATCGTCCCTGTTTTTTTTTGGTCTCCAAATTTTCAGTCTAAGAGTCAGAGCTCTTTCGGGGCCTCTTGGCTTTTCGGCATAGTTACCCTCTTTGCTTGAGATCAGTGAGCGCATGCAGATCAGCACCTCTTCGAGAAGAGCCATGCCGGTTTTTATGTCCGTGCACACGTTCTTCTATCTCAGAGGGTCTGTCTACATCGTGCGTAGCACCGTTATAGCTTCTATTCGGTTTTCTCGTTGAGGCTAGGGAATGCCGCTAAGCCTCTTAAAGGCGTTACCTGGTTTTCACTAATAACAGCTCGCTGTGAACAGCTGGGGAAAGGGCATCTGGCCTTACGCTTACGACAGTGAAGTATTTTTCGACGATCCAGTGCCCTTTGAACGCACAATTGGAATTACTGGACTTGGACTGTATCAGGGGTTTTTCAGACCGGTGATATTAGTAGTTTGCTGCATTTTCTAAATGCGAGCTCGTCGGTCGTTTTTTCCCGTTCTTTGCTCTTTTTTATTGTTATTCATTTCATTTGGGTTTCCGCTCCAAGCGTGATCAATTCCCGCGGTTATCTATGCATATTCAGTGAGGCCAAGCTAGGCTTGACAAACATTCTTTTGCAAGTCTGTGTTCAGAGCCAAAATGGAGCTTTTATCAATTAAACCTGCACCACCAACTTAATGGCGACCTGAACCTAACGTACTTGAAGACCTGCAAGTATCACCTTTGGTTAGGAAAGAAGCAACTAATAGACATCTCCAGCCTATAGCATACTTTTGCTAATCTTGTTTGCAGTTTCGGCCTTCAGGATCTTACTGAACTCAATTATGAATCAAAGAACATACAATTTAGAAAATAAGTTCTGCTGCGGTTTTTCTAACCTGGACCCTTCAGTGTTCTCCAAAATTTTCAGTTTTTGTTGCTATAGGTTTGGACTAGTTTGAGTTGAGTTAGAATATACTAGCTTTAGAATTATACTCCTTAAGACTAGGTGTTTCACTGAGTGTCAACTATGACGCACAAAAATGCTTTCCGTCGCACCCACTACCACACTCGAAACGGAATGCATTGCTGTTTTCTAAAGCAAAACGCAAAAACTACCGCCCCAGCTTATTTAAGGCTAAAAATATATCACCGTTCTGTTGAAAATTCCTTTGTTTTTATATTTCCACCTCCCCTTTCTCTTTATCTCATTTCACTGTTTTCATATTCCTTTCCATTTCATTGCAATTTACTGTAGCTCACTTCAAATGGCATTCACATTACCCTCTTCTGACTTGTTTATTTACAACAACTGGCGCTGTGCGTTTTCAGCGTGTCGTTTTTGCCTTCGGCGTTACTTTAGTGGCCTTTAAAACGCCATAAATTTGCAGCCTGCCAGTGTCCCGATGCGTGTAGCACTCATTTGTTGGTTTGCCTAGACGTTAAAGAACTTGTGTGGCCAACACCGAGTGCCTACGAGTAGCGTGGGCGTAAGAAGAATAGATAAAAAGGCAAAACGAAAAGGTGGAACGAGGTGAAAGGAAAAAAAGTACCAAGAAATTTGACGGTCACATTGGTTTTTGGTTTTTTATATACCCTGATGTAGTGGTTCACAGGGTTGCATTGAGATATGTATGTATGCAACTTGTTCTTCTTAATACGTGACGCATTAGATACCTAAAAGGTATAGATGTGCCAAAAACCTGACCTATTTATTCCAGTGGTAGCAGTCGATGTGAACTACATGAACAACATGCCGCTTACAGTCCAGCGAGTTGCGCTTATTGGTGGGATGTCTGTTTATCAACGGGAAGGCACGCCTGAGATTTATCACTGCTGTATCTCCCAACATTGCTTTAATCACGACAGTAATAAGGAGGAGCGACTGCAGTTCTGTAGAGTTTTCAGGAGTATGTGGCCCTTTCACAACGAGATATCATCTTTAATTATTCTCAATATGAATGGAACCTTTGGCCCCAATCACCAAAGTTGCCATCTTTCGTAGCAGAAAGCAACAGTGGACCAGTTGTGTATGATTGCCCTTCGGAAGTCTCCTGGAATTTTTAACTCATCCTCATGGATAGAGGGTGTGGTTATCTCAACGTGACTTTAGTGCATTTGTCAATTTTTTTACAATACCCTTGGAGTTAAGAGAGAATTTGCCATACGAACCATCCGACAAACAAAATGTAATTGAAAGGATCAGATAGGTGTTGGCTTGAGATTAGTAGCCCTTTTTAACTGGCTTCAAGTTGTCTAAGCGACATAAACTGGGTCATTTATTTCTTTTATTTCATTTGGCTCGCATGCTATTGTAATTCGCAAGCAGCTTATGAAATATCCGAAAGACATAGTTTATGTTTGCAACCCCAAATCGGAGGCTTTTCAAAGCGAAAATGAGGAGGCCAATCCTGCGCTAATACCTCAGAGCCACAAGTGTTCGCCCTCGTTCTATACAGAACAAATAATATAACATTATTCAAAGGTTGCCCTATGCAACATGTGCTCCGCATCCTCCGTTCTACTACCCTAAAAACTATTATACAAAAGTTAACCTAAAAAGCTACACGCCCTCTATAGCCTCAAAGTTTTGACACACGTTTTATCAGCTGTTTATTAGATTTAAGAAAATTTGGTTATATTTGTTTAACTGTGATTAGGTAGGAAAATGTATGGTTGGCTGCATGATATTTTTGGCTTTGGATGGAAGTAACTTGCAGTCAACTGCCAGTCGGTAAACATTCTAGTTAATTCAATAGAATTTCGCGGGCTTATTTATAGCAGTCTCAGTGACTGCAACGTTTCCACCATTATAAGCAGAAACAACCATACAGGACTGTCAATAGATAAATTCATACACGAAAGAGGAAGAAAACAATTCAGTATTCGGACAGCCATTGTTCAGTTAATAACGCCGTTCTACATTTTCAGTTCAAATAATATCCTGAGTTTTTAATATTCATTTATTTAAATTAAATATAAAACTTTCTTGTAGACAATTGTTTTAATAGTGAAATCATACTCCTTTTGAGAATTTCACGCTTCAAATAGTACATTTGGGTTGCAGATCATGTATGTACGTGCATGTCAATAAAATCACCCTTATTTTTTTGCGACGTCGCTTCTGCAACAGCGGCGCAACAGCAACAACGAGTAAGCAGTGCTAAAAGCAATTCTTTTTGAAATAATCAAAGGAACATTTTTCTGAAGGAAAAGTTTACAACCAATGCATAATAGAAATATTGAATTTTTGTTATTTTTCAGAGTTGACTTATTGTGATTGTGAAATGCAGTTTTTATAATTAAAATACAAAGTCAAAAAATATGTATCGATTTGTATTGACTACCAACGTAATCGGTTAGAAGCTGCAACAACGAAAATGTCGAGCACAGACACATACGATAAAAAGGTGGTTAACAATAGCAATTTTTAAAAAATTTATTTAGGTACTAAGAAAGTGCAGATTATGTGCTAGAATTCCATAAGCGACTGTTTATTTACAAAAAACTCCGAAACTTATAATTATCACCATAAAAAGCGTATCTTGCATTGAAAGATATTTTTACAAATTATGGATAAGATTCTATCTGAGATTAATATTTAAATTTTAAAATTTTCTACAAAATTATTTAAAAAAATTTAAATATTTATGGCTGTGAAATCAATAATAAAATTCATTCAAAAAAGAACTATTATTAAAAAAGAATAAAATTCCTTTTTATACATATTTGCCAAGGGTAAAATAGCTATGAATAGCGACTATATTTTTATTGAAATTAGTTTCATTTGTTCAATATAGTGATATACGAGGTGTGTTCAAAACGTATCGCGAATTTTGAATTTTCGCTGGTTACGTATACGAATTTCGAATTTTTTGTGGCGTTATGTTGGTACTCATGTCTCTCACTTATGCCGACAAGCTCGGCCATTTTGAATGTTCAGTTAATTGTTCACAGCTGCTTTGCTTGCACGTGTTTTGGATCGTCTTCGATTTTTACCCATTCAAAAAAATGGATCAAAGAACCTGTATCAAATTTTGTGTGAAAAACGAAATTAAGTGCGCGGATGCATTCCGAATGTTGACTGTGGCATACGGAGAAGCTACCTTGGACCGAAGCAACGTATATCGGTGGTACAAAATGTTCTCAGAAGGCGGAGAAGATGTGCAAAGAAGAACAAAAATTGGCTTTTGCACCACGATAACGCCCCTGCTCACGCATCGTTGCTTGTGCGCGACTTTTTGGCCAAAAACAACACACTAATGATGCCGCAGCCACCGTATTCCCCAGATCTGGCCCCCTGTGACTTTTTCTTGTTCCCTTAACTGAAGAGGCCCATGAAAGGACGACGTTACCTTCTCTTGACGAGATAAAGACGGCATCGAAGGAGGAGCTGAATAAGATACAAAAAAATGATTTTTTAAAGTGCTTCGAAGATTGGAAAAAGCGTTGGCACAAGTGTATAATATCTCATGGGGATTACTTTGAAGGGGACAAAATAGATATTCATGAATAAATAAATAATTTTTGAAAAAACAAAAAATTCGCGATACTTTTTGAACACACCTCGTATATATTTATTTTGATAGACACATATTTTATATCTGATGACTGAATTTTCAATAAATTAGTTTGTAAAGTAATTTTGAAATTTTCTTGTATTTTTCAACCCAAAATGGACCAACCTACTATGAAGTGGTACAGTAACTGGTTTCATACTGATACATAGGCTGACTAGTATGTCAACTGTTATATTGCTAATGCAGAAGCGGAGAAAGGCCACCTCGGTCATCGGCGTGTTTAAATACCAGTTGCTAGTATGGAAAAATTACAGAACTCGAACTAGTTGAGCCGGTTTGGCGAACTAGTATTTGACTAATATAAAACTAGTGGAATTGATTGCAGGATATATACAAGCAAATAATTTTGCCTGAATATGCAAATATTTCCTACAAGCGCCCACTAAATCTCTGCCATGTGGCCTCTATAGTTCAAATCTGCAAATGGGTATAGGTTCGACTCGGCTTATACGCGTTCGTTTTGTTTTTTTGTACTTATAGTTAGTTTATATGGGACAAAAAAGTGGTTTGACATCTGCGCTTAGAGGGCATCGGCCACTTTACGGCTTACCTGAATTGTCTGTGAAAGCGGCGAATCTCAAGAATTTTAAAGCATTCTGGCTAGGTATTTTGCATAGGCAATAATAGTAAAAAAAAAGAAAACAATGCGCCTAGAAGTAGACTACATGTTGAAAGAACCCCTTTTATATAATGAGCGTCACCAGCAGCACTAAAGGGAAATCGATGTGCCAACACACACACATATGTTGAGCTACTACATCTCCTTTGTAGGTAAAGAACACTTTCTATTACCCTTTCCTGAACTCTTCGGTCTCATGTCTCGCTAGCCCATTGGGGCATCACATTTTCTTCCATTATCATAATCATAATTGTGCATAATATGAAAATGTGATTTATTGGTTTGATATAATAAAAATAAAATAAAGCAACAAAATGATGAGCATACACACACACACAACACTTTTCAACTACGCGCCAACAAAATAAGTAGCCACAATGTCTCACTGCTCTTAAGCATCACGGAAATGCCATATCAATGATACTGAAAGGCAAACAGGGAAAAGTGCATAGATAAAAACAAAATTTCCTATTTCCGTGCGTAGAAGGTATGAAATTTCCCAAAGGATATCAAATGTGGGGAAACCACTAGCAACGCTACTTCATATCGTTTACGTAATGGTTTGTTGTCTACATTTTGAAGCGTAGATTTGTATGGCTGATATGTTTGTGCTATTGCTTAGTGTAAGCATCTCGGCAAAAATGCGTTTTGTTTAGAATGAATGAGTTGAGACTTATGGGGAGCATGTTTGACGAGGACTCTAGTTATAGAAATACACGTCTGAAGTGGTTGGATTGGTTCTCTTTTCACTCCTTAAAATAGGCTAAACAATTTGAAACTAACCTATTCCAAATTATCGTTTGTGGGCAACAATTACCCTGAGAAACACTAACGGGTTAAAGCCTGGATGAATCGTCGAGATCTAAAACTGCTCAGCTAGATATAAGATAGATTATACATTAAGAAATAACTAGTTAACAGAATAAAATTATTGTTAGAAGTTAAAAAGAAGTAAAACAATAAGAAACAATCAGTAGCTATGTATTTAGGATAGAAAAAATTAATTTTTTTATGCTGAAAAGCGAGTCTGAAATATCAAATCTACCAGAGAGAGAGTTATAATCTTGAAAAGGCTCATTTAACTTAAAATTGGTTCGGCACTGTTTTAAGACTAGAGGTTTAAAATGCCTTGATGGGCGAGACGGTACATTGGAGGGCTGGAGAGGGAACCATTTATTTCCATATTAGCAACCCCTGTGGGTTATGGGCTTAGAATATACCCGAGGTATCTATATCGGTTGTAAGAAGCGACTAATATGCACGAAGGTAATGACGTACAACTCGATGGTTGATCTACGAATATGATGCTTCTCATCTCTCATCCTCCTTGCTTACCGAAAGTCATACCAAATCTCAGAAATTGATTACTATTGGTATGTTGAAAATTTCAAACCTGAAACTCACAGATACCATGTCTTTGTTTAAGTACAAAATTGCTGCTGTTTTTTGGCGACTTAAATATAAATGTACTCTTTAAAATTTTGTATCATATTTTTCTATGTTTTAGTGCTACCTACCAAATAGCAATTGCAATTGAGATTATTTTAGTTTTAGGTGCATATGTGGTTATTTTACAGTCTACTTCGCATTCAAAAATTCGAATTCTCGCAAAATAGTATGGACGAATAACCTAGAAGCACAGTTGGCGCAATGCTACTCTGATAACAGCTATTAGTAGATATATTCTGTAATATGGGTGGACATATGTCCAGTTTAAAGTCTCTAGCTTACCAGTAAATTAATCAAAAATCGAACGCAAGATTCCCGTCCGTTTATCAGCGATTTTCAGTTTTCGCCATCTAGCGGAATTTTGATTTCTAAACTTTATACTGTCATAGAGCCCTAAACTATGTGATTCGTTTAAAGTCGCTAGATCACCAGGAAGATGGCAAGATTCCCAATTGCAAATGAATTTTCAATTTAGGTACTTTAGTGCGCCATCTAGCGATTTTTTTTGGATCAAATATTGCATTGTCACCGAGCTCTGAACAATCTGACAAGTTTCGAGTCTTTAGCTCACCGCTAAGGTACTCAAACATCGATCGCAAGATTCCCCTCCGTTTTTCAGCTATTTCCAATTTCTAGATAAGCGCGCCATATAGCGGAATTTTGTGTACAGGGCATTGCATGGCATTTCCTTGTCGATTTATGCGTCAAGGTCCAATGCTCTAGCTTAACGGGAAGTTACTTATAAATCAATAGTAAAATGCCGTGGGCCACCTATCGTATGTTTTTTTCATGCACATTTCATTGTCCGGGTGTTTTGAACTATGTTACAAGTTTCAGGTGTCTACTTCAACGGGAAGTTATCTAAAAAGACTTTGCAAGAGTCCGAAAATTCGTATATAAATGAGCGGCCAAATAAAAACCGGACTTAATATATAGGTAGTAAAAAATAAATTTTATATCCTTACACAATTGCTCTGACAAATTAAGTGGCAAAATACGGACACTTTGGTAACTCTGTTTGCCTTTGAAAACGAAAATCTACATTATAATTGTTGTTTTTATCTGCTTAGAAGTGTACACGATTTTTAGAAATTTTGTTTATATAGAAATCATGTATGATGGATTTGGGTTTCTGTATATTTTCTTAGAAAATTTTTATTGTATTGTCTATCCATTTATTATTCAATTAGGGTAGGGAGTTGAATATTCCAACAATTTCAGAAACATTGAATATAATGGAAATCATAAAAAATCGTATTTTTCGTATTGCTTATCCCTGGAAGCAGACCTGTTAAATCTGGATTAAAATTAAAAATCAATTATATGAAACTGCTCTATTAATTTATTTGATTAATTATGATAATCGAACATTTTTAGAATAATTAATCGATTAGGATTAAATTTTGTGTTCGATTAATAAGGATTTATTTCATTTTAAAATTTAATCCTAGGATTAATCAAATTAATCAAAATTTCAATTTGATTAAAATTTTTGATTAATTGCGATTAACGAGGATTAATAACAACTTTTAAATACTTCGATATTAATTAAAATAAAAAATTTTTCCAATTTTGCGTTTTTTTATAAATTCATCCAAAAAAAAATTATATATTGATAAATGATAAAACATATTGGCAACTTGTTTTTATTGTTTTTGTTCTTATTTATAAGAGCGAAAAAAAAACAATTGTTGTTGGTTAATGCATTCATTCATTATTACTTACACGTGGTATTAAGTTGGTGCAAACCTCTTCAGCACCGGTAGAAAGACTGTTCTCCTTTGCCGGAATAGTAAATACTCCACGGCGTGGATCTTTGAAAGGCAATTTCTTTAAGAAGTTGGTCTTACTCAAAGCCAATGTAAAATTTAAAAATTTATTGTTATTATTATTGTTTTTATTTATTAAGTTTATGTATATTAATTGTTGAAATATTTAAAATTTGTTATTAATCCTCGTTAATCGCAATTAATCAAAAATTTTAATCAAATTGAAATTTTGATTAATTTGATTAATCCTAGGATTAAATATGAAAACGAAATAAATCCTCATTAATCGAACACAAAATTGAATCTTAATCGATTAGTTATATATAAAAATGTTCGATTATCATAATTAATCAGTTATTACAAAAATAACAAAAATCAATGATTAAGATTAATAATCATTGTTTAACAGGTCTGCCTGGAAGTACTCATGATACACCACTGAATTTCGGTAAGGAGTTACACCAAGTTAAACTTCACCAAATTCAGCAAAACAGTGGATTGCAAAAAACATTATTGCGTTTGTCAGATCACTCAATTCTGATGCGGATAATGTCGGTTCGAATCCTACCAACTAATACAATTATATTTTTTTAAATTGCTAGGAAATTTCTAGTTTAAACTGGTCTTCTTCCCGAAGAACACAAAACTATTTTATGTTAGAAAACTTTTTGTACTGATCCGTTATACTTAAACGAAGTTATATACATAAGTACATGAGTCACATGACGTCAGAGACCGCTCACTCATTTTAAATACGCAGAGGCATCTGACAAGATATTTCGTGTATTTTACAAATTCAGCTCGAAAGTGCGAACTCATTAGCGCAACACCTCCGAGACTATCAGCGTTAGCAGCACACATACAAATCGAGTTTTAGTAATAGCGACTGTGACAGTTTGCAGCCAACACAAACAGCCAATACAAGCGCTGACAGTACAAATAATAGAAGGTGCATGTGTTGTACACCTAGCGGTGGCATATTATTCCAGCTACCTCACAGCACTTGGTTACATCTATTCAGCTGATGTATTTTGGTTTTTTGTTTTTGTTGTTAGTTTTTTACATTCCCGTTTTTACTAACGTCGGCACATATGCTGAACGCTATGCACACCATTACAGTCACATGGCGTATGAGTTTGAGGGCATTCGAACGAATTTCCATCTAAATGCAAATTTGTGCAAGAGCTCCAGCTACCTATAAAATAGCTTCGTCGAAAAATTGTTCCTATCCACATCCACATGCAGTGCAGTACCTAATTCATATTAGGGTTTTTTGCGTGTGTTTGTTTTCCTATTTATTTCAACTTCACAATACGCTTATTTTGTCATTTCCGTAGAGGAATCTAACATTTTTTTGGTACCAAGCGACAAGTTTGTAACAAATAACCGGGTGGCTGATGGGTACGTGCACTGGATAGTGCACTTGAATAGTTTTTTGGTAAATTTACACGGTGTAGTGCACAAACAAAACCATCGTTTATGAGGTTGTTTTGTACTCACAATATGGGTTTGGTTGTGAGACTCCCAGTAGGGCAACGAAACTGTCAAACATTAATACTTTCAAACCTACTTTTCATCGGCAGAGCATAACAACCTACAGGACTATGCCTTAGGACTAACGCACGTTGATATTCACCTATATAATCCGCAGAAGGCAATGAAGACAAAAAATCTTAGACTTTCAAAGAGAGTATACTTTTCATTTGAATAGATTGAGGTGGCGTGGTATTTCTTAAATTCTTCTCCAATCTCCTATACCTCCACAAAAATGAGTGTTAAAAGAAAAGTGGGCATTTCATCGTATACACAGTATTTTGCAATTTTCATTGTGGGTGCAACCCTGAAGCTGTTTGGTCGTTTAATTCACCTTCGTATTAATGTCAATATTTTGTCTATTATACTTAGTATCAGCTGCTTAGGTGTCACTAACCATTGAGTATCAAACACTTCTCACCTGTCAGTATCAGTATACAGTGGCTACACAACTTATTTCAACTGTCATCATCGGCAGTACTTATCCAGTGCCATCCAAACTGCAGTGTGAAAAGTCAGATGAGTCAGATCGGCGTAATGGCAGAGCTGATCAGTGACGGAAAGATTGCAGAGCTACCGATATTGAACTCCGCATAACCAGAAATGTGTTCGGTGTAATCGGTATGAAGCTCAAATTTCACAACGCGATATAAGAGAGTAACGAAGCGGTATTTACATCTTTGAGATGCCTGGACACACTCATCAAATTTTAAAAAAGAAATACAAGTATGTGGATGATACATTAGTACAAAATTCTCTTTCCGCCGCTGCTTATTCTGTCGCTACTGCTACTGTGTCCGATCCTACTCCTTCACGCTGAATGGAATATAGTGGATTTCTTTGAACTCACACCCTGTGCGCAGACAAAATGATCTGCTGGAGCTCTAACCTCATAGCTATTGAATGAGCTGAAAACGCTCATAACCACTTCCTCATTACCTTCTAACTCAGTAGCGCCTGTTTTCATCATGGTCAAACAGAAGTTCCACAACAACCTGGTGAAACAACAAGTGAGAACACTTTTTCTAAACTAAACTTTCATGTTAAACATCTCCTCAAATGTTCATGGTAGGTAACTGAATATTATTACTGAGATACAGTTTTGTTCAATATAATATTAGTGAAAGTAAAATGGATATCGTTCGACGAAATAAGAAGAAACTGTGATTTTTAATAATTTGCATTTAACATATAGGGAATTCTATAACAGAAACCACACAAAAAGAAATTTCAAAATTTACACAAAAAGTTCAGAAAAGTTAATTAAACTTAAAAAAATTGCTATCAAAATCTTCAAATTTCTTGGTATAATTTCTAGAAAATCTTTAACAACCCAGTTTTGTAGACCAATCACTTTTATTTCAAAATTGTGTAAGTTGGTACTCGCTTAAAAATTTCCCTGAATTTTTAGAATTTTTTTCGTCAAGGGTGTTGAGTGATTTCTTTCATACAACGCATGAAACAAAATTAATTTTGTATGGGGAAATCACGCAACAACCTTGACAAAAAAAAATTGGCGTGAAATTTTGAGGTACTTCTAATTTAAACATTATTATGCTAAAATTGGATGTGCTATAAAACTGCGTTCCCAAAAATTTTCTAAAAATATTGCCAAAAAATTTCAAGGTTTTGATATCCATTTTTTTTTTTTAAGTTTAATTAACTTTCCTGAACTTTGTGGAAACTTTAAAATTTCTTTTTATGTGGTTTCTGTTATGGCTCGCTATGTTTTAAATAAAATTTCTTAAAATCATAGCTTCTTCTTATTTCGTCGATAATTGGAAATCTATTATTCGCTAATATTATATTTAACACAACTGTATGAACTGAATTTTTTACTGAAGATCTTTGGAAGGGTTAATGGCAGAGTATTGAAACAGAATTGTGGCGTGCATAACATTGACAGCACCGAAAGTCCTAGTGGGATTTTATTTGGCATCTGAATTTGATGGCGTTGCCACAAATGGATCACGTATGACACGACGTCTGAGTTGGCAAATCATTCGCTGCTGCACGAAAGTTATATTCACACATTCAAACTCCCACACACACACGCACAATTGATCAAGGTTTTGCATACCTTCTCAGTATGCAGCTTAACCAAATGGTTGGAAAGTATTATGAACACCGAGCACAACTTGTCTATTTTTGCCAGTTATCAATGGCTCCATACTAGCCCCCTATGGGTGGGTTAACGAGTTTGAGCTCTGTTGCTAAAGATATTAAATTAAAAAAAATAAGCTCTATTAAGATTTTTCCAACTTCGGGCACTGCAGTATACTACAAAAATTGGATTGTATCAGTAACTATTTGGTCTTTTCTGGACTAGTTTAAGTTGAATGACCAAATTCCAGTTGGCTGGTTTCACTTCAGGCTATTTTCACTATAATTTTTCAAATGAAAACTGCAAAATTAAATTTTTTTGTTAGTCAACAGTGATTTCTCGGTGATTGCTTGTTATTGTTGTTTTCTACTTGTGTTTATAGTTCTGACTAGCTGACCCGCCGAACTTTGTTCCGCCTTAAAAGCACAAATCATACAGTCACCCTGGGTCCACATTTAGGTCAATAAATTGGGACCCGGGTAAAATATCGAGGTGAAAGATATTAAATTTTAGGAGAGACGTCTAGAGAATGATTATTGGAAGTTTCATTCATTTCTGTGCAGTCGTTTTTGTGTGACGCGGGCGTTATGGTAAAAAACCACATTTTTGGTCACATTTTTCCCACATTTTGGTCAATAACTCGGGAACTGGATGAGATATCCAAATGAAAGTTGTCCTAAATTTTAAGTTAGACGTTAAGTGATAGAATGGTGAAAGTTTCGTGCAATTCTATTCAGTAGTTTTTGCGTGATACGTGCACAATCATACAGACGGACAGACAGACAGACAGACAAAAATTCTAAAAATTGTAGATTTGGGTTCCGCTGGTCCAATAACGACCTCTTCTATCAGTTTTTCTTGAATATCTTCAATGTACAGACATCGACCTGTTACAATTTTATTATATGTATGTAAAGATAAGTAACTATTCAGATGAGTAAGCGTATCATTTTTTGATAAAGTTGAAAGTTGTTGGGCTGCACTTAGGAGCCGTACTAGAAGTAAGCGCTTTCGTTGGTTACAGAATGAAAATATTGACCTATTTAACTTTCCTGCAACAGCCGGTTCTATCGTGAAGGAAGGCCTTTTTCATTGTGTGCATCAGCTGACGTTTTCCAATACAATCTTATTCTAGGCACAGTTGCGTAGAAGGCAATATGATCCCATTTCATCAGTGGTAATGTCAGTTCCTTGGTTTTCCTTAGCATTATAGAGATTAGTATTTGCGGCAAATAAATTAGCAATTTCTTTGTCGAAAAAGTTGTAAAACAACTCCACTGGAGACTTGTTATGTTTAACTGTAACTAGCTTGATTCAAAATTGTTGAATATCCAAAAAGGATCCTCATCGTAAAACTGGCCGAAAATTTCAGCTCTAACCATAAGTTGAGAACAGACCTGTTAAATAATGATTACTAATCGTTTGATTAATTATTTTCTTACGAATCCATTTAATGATTCATTACCATTACTTTCAACTTTTAATGATTTATTCCATTTAATTATAAATCATCATTTTTTACGATTATTAAAAAAATTTAAAAATAATCAAAGAAAGTAGTTTCGATTATTTTCGATTTTTTTTTTGATTACTTGCAATTTTTATTTTAAATTTTTTTTTTGATTGTTTTTGATTTTTTTCAGTATTGTTGATGTGTGTATTTATGTGCTTCTAATAATAATCAAAAGTAATCAAAACAACATTTTGGATTATTTTTGATTTAAAAAAATTATGAGTAGTTTTTATTTTTTCTAATCGTAATCAATTAATAATTGCCCTTTTCTTGAGAAACAATTAAAATAATAATTAACAATAATAACTAATTAACAGTCAGGTCTTGTTGAGAATTACGCAAATTACTAGTACTTGTCGTTGAAAACATAGATATATCTATAGGAGTGTTATCGAGATCATCATCCTCTTCGAGACAGGCTATCAAATCGTGTAGAGTAAGTCCACTAAGGAAAAAATTAAAAATTTTAAAAATATCACTTAGTGTCCATTGTCCTTTTAGAAAGACATATCTTTTTAGAATCCAAATATTGGCTTCAAGGTTGTTTTTTTAAAAATTGCCATATATATATAAATCAATAGCAAACTAAATGAAAGTCTAAAAATTATAAATTCTGGAAATTAGTACAAAGGAAATGGCATTACTCACCCAACTAGTCTAAAATTTATATGAGTATCCGTGTTTTAAATTTGCCAACATGTCAATATTAAGCGCGCATTTATCCAAGATTTTCTGAACTATATGCGTAGTCCTTTCAAAAGTACAGTAGGCATATCCGGGTTGATAACATAAATGGTTTGGTTTCCATAAACATAATATTAATTAATTTAATGAAGTTCTCGCATATGGTTTTAAAATTCTATGGAAAAATTCGTAGCATTTCTGCGTTTATGAACTCAGCTTAAGCTTCAAAAGTCCGATCGATATAATGATGTTTTACAGAAACAACGATGTTTTTCCAGCACTATCAAAAACTCAGTAGTTGCGCCTTAAAGTATGCTACATAAATCTGTTTCTATAGTTATAGGCGCTAACCCGCCATTTAAAATAGATCACTTTTTCATGAATGTGTGTTTGTATGGATGAATAAAAATTGAGCAGATATCTTAGACACCCACGAAATAATGTATGTATATTCCAAAACATTTAATTTATCCACATCTAGGCAGTGACTTATTAATTACATCTATACACCTCTTGACAGGATTCTGTTAACTGATTAAAATGAAATGCAAAAGTAAGTAAGGAAATCTATTACCTTAATTTCAAATCTCATCGAATATGAAAGCAAGCATTAACATTTTATTTGGTCTAAAATGCAAATAAATCGCTTTACCCTAAGACAATATTGAGTGAGATATAAACAGAGCCATTTAAAACAGTGCTGTAGAAAAATTTAGATTGCTTGTGGTACAACAACGAAGTTGATAAACAAGCTACGAATAACAGTCGAGAGCTTATGTGAAAAGAAACAAATGTTGCGCAACATAGTGAGAAATGTTGCTGAAGATTTTATAGCAAAGTAAAGTTGATATTGTTAAAATCACTCAACGCAAAAAAAGAGAATGTTGTTTTACGTGCCCACCCGCTGTTTCTTATTTGCTTTTGAACTTCTCTTAATTAGTTCAGCTATAAAACTTGTTTTGACTCATTGCGCATGACTGACCATTGGTGGTGGTGCAAAGTGTTAAGACAAAATTATTATGTCAAAACACGAAGCGCTCGCATAACAAAATGTCAAAAACCTGTTTTGACAAAAGAAAATAAAGCAAAACAGCTGAGCGTGGCGGCGTATTTACCGTAAAACTTGTATATTTTGTTTGTTTGTTGTAAATAAAATTAAAATAAACTCTTTGTTTGTATTTTGATGTAATTAGTAAGTGCAAGTGCTATTCGTAACATGAATTCCTAACATTTTGTGTGGAAAATACAAAAAGTAATTGCATTTTCCGTGCAAGTTAACACACTTAAAGGTATTTGTTATTTTGGTGTCCGCTGTTTTTGCTAAGGCTTCTAAAAACGGTTTAGCTTTTCAGAAAAATTGTGTGCTATTAGTAGTTAATAATAATTATGCAATGTTCAAGATTATTCAATAATTAGTGGTAGAACCTATTGAAAACATGTCAGACACGCTTATTTGCTTATAATCAATTATAAGCAAGAAAAGTTTCCCGCCGCACGAAAGTGAAAAGAAATTGCTGCATTTTGCAAGCACAGTGTGTCAATTTTGAAGCAACGTCCAAAAATAAAGAAAAAGTGTGGTTAATATTAAATAAACATAATATATAACATAACTCCACAAAACATAATTATGTTATATTATACATAACATAACCTAACTTAAAATATCATAACATAACCTAACACAACATTACATAACATAACTTAACATAACATAACATAACTTGAAGTAACATAACTGAAAATAACATAACAAACATGATAAAGAAACAAATTTTGCAAGGAATTATTACATAATAAACAAGTAAGAAAGTCTAAGTTCGAGTGGAACCGAACATTATATACCTAGTAGTGATCTTTTATGTCATCCCAATTGACGCAGGTCTATTTTAATAGTTTCAGTTCGTATTTGCGTTCAAATAGACAGACGGACAGACAGATACACTTATCGAGAGACGGGCATGCCTACATCCACTCAGCTCATCCTCCTGATCGTTTCAGTATACTTTTTGATGGGACTATCTCCTTTTCTTCTAATACGTACAAACATTTTACGTTCCTGAAAGGAAATCAAAGGAGATATACAACTTCGCTTTTGCAGTGGGGCACTAAACTACTTGCCCGGATATTTTGCTTTTCATCCTGAACGTTTTGATGTACATAAATAAATATATATCTCGATTCGTTTATGCCGAATGAAGGAATATAAATTGTGTGCGTAACAAAAATAGATATAAAAAAGGGTGTCTTTTATAGGCGCCAAAGAACTCAACCGATCTTTATGAAATTTTCACAATATATACTTGGGTTCACTGGGTACAGTATAGACAATATATAGTTTTTGAAAAGTGTGCGGAGCCACACCCTCACGCTATATAAATTTTAAATTCGTCATAACTCCGATGTTTTTTGGTCCAAATTAATGATATTTGGATCTATATGTCACTTAGTCAATATCGACATAATTTTTCAAAAGTGGGCGGTGCGGAGCCACACCCTCACGCTATATAAATTTTAAATTCGTCATAACTCCGATGTTTTTTGGTCCAAATTAATGATATTTGGATCTATATGTCACTTAGTCAATATCGACATAATTTTTCAAAAGTGGGCGGTGCTATGCCCACATATTTTATGTTTTGTTTTGCTCTTGAACTTTCACGATAGGTTCAGGAGTTCGCTGGGCACGACACAGTTTGTATATAGCTTTTGGAAAGGTTATATAAAGTTGCAGTTCGGTATAGTTAGGAGTTTATTTGGTTCAAGTTAATGACATTTTATATATAGATGTGTTCTATATATCAAAACGTCAAGACAACGTCTATCGGGTTTGCTAGTATATTATAAAACGGCCAAAGCAAACCACGAATTTTAGCATTCTTTTGTAAAACTGAGAGACTAGTTTGCGTTCAAATAGACAGACGGAGAGACAGACAGACGGGCATGGCTAAATCGACTCCGCTCATCGTACTGATCATTTTAGTGAACTTTTCTCTTCTTGTTCTCATACTCACACACATTTAATGTTTATGAAAGGTATGAAAATCAAAAAAGATATATAACTTCGCTATTGCAGTGGGCTATTAACTACGTGCCCGAATATTTTGCTTGTGTGTTTCCCGATTTGGCTAATTTTTGGCAGGAGTATAATACATACTACTGAGAAGCAGCTGACGAATTTTCATTGAAATATCAAGATTGAATTATAAGCGATTGCCTTTGAAAATAGCAGAAATTTTATGCTGAAAAGTGGGCGGCGCCACGACTTCTTCTTTAAAATTGACAAAATTTGTACACATCCAAGTTTTTCTTAAAAAGCTTATTATATGTGCAAAATCTGATTGATATAACTTGCTTAGTTGTAGAAATATCGCTTTTTAAATTTTCAGAAAAAATTTTTCAGAACTATGTTAAAAAACTGGGCGTGGACATTAACCGATTTCGCCCATTTTAACAGCAAACAGTTATCTGTACATATTGAACGTTATCACCAAATTTCGTTTCGACAAATCAATTTTTGGCGGAGTTATGGCATAAAAAGTTTTGTGGAATAGTCCACTATAAAAAGGGCGGGGCCACGCCCATTTTCGAAAGTTTTAAGTTTTTGGATTTCTTTGTGTACGGAAACTTTAAAAGTGAAATAGAAATGATGTAAAGCTATTTTACGCAAAGTTATTGCCTATTTAATATATCTACGATCCTCTTCAAAATCTTTCATATAAAAGTGGGCGTGGACCTTAACCCATTTTTTCCTGGAACATTCCTTGCATACCTGAAAACCTGCGTGCTGAATTTCGTTTCCATATCTAGAACGGTTTTTAATTTATGATTAATATTATTTCTAAATTTGAGTTAATAAAAAGTGGACGGTGCCACGCCCATTTTCAAAAATTTCTTGAAAAATGTATTTTATGCCTCAATCTCAATGTATTTTATCCTTATAGGTGTATAATGTACTGAGTAATCACTTTTTTTGTGTTTTCGAAAATATTCTATATATAAAAAGTGGGCGTGGCTTTCATCCGATTTCGCCCATTTTAAATAGCGCTCGGAGATGAGTGCCAAGGAACCCGCATACCAAATTTCATTAAGATATCTCAAAATTTACTCAAGTTATCGTGTTCACAGACGGACGGACGGACGGACATGGCTTAATCAAATTCTCTTTTCGTCCTGAACATTTTGATATACAGAAGTCTATATCTATCTCGATCCATTTATCGTTACGTACTGCCGTTAGGCGACTAAAGTTAATATACCTTGTGCGCGTAGCACTACTAGGTATAATTAACAGATATTCGGTTGTAAATAATTTTTTGATCTTTTTTCTGGAAAGTTTCTTTTTGAGTTTGAAAATGCTGTTGGACAAATTGACGGCCAAAAAAAAAATGTTCTTCGTACAGCCAGATTTGTAGACCATATGTTTAGCGGGCGGATTCACACGCAAAGTATACATAAGTACACATTATAACCGGGCTCCCAGATTTACAAGGGAACAAGATAGTTTAATAATGGTGAAAGTAAAACTGCAAAACTAATTAAGTAAACTTTTTTATTTAATAGTTCAGTGCGATACATTTAAGGTAAGAAAAGGAAAAATATAATAAAAAAAAGGCTTTTCAGCATTTTAGAGGGGTGTACCCAAATGGGTACAGTGGCCACTTAAGAGTGATACTTTTTGAAACACGGATTTTCAATGCGAAGTTTTTTTGAACATTTTTTACAACCCAGCGGTTCCTATTATGACAGATAACACAACGAACCCGCTTTGGAATCTTTTCAGGTACGTGATCAGTTGGAAATCGGTAACTAATGCACACAGAAACCTAAGTAAGCCTATGGCGGTTGGTTCGTGTGAAAATCATGAAATTTTGGTTGCTCCAAAAATGACGTGGCTGCATCTGTCGTCGTTTTCCCCAAATGTGACGAGTGATAAAATTATCGCCTATATATCGAAGCATGCTGAAATTTACCCTAATTTTGTGGTGTGCTACCCGTTAGTCAAACAAAACTTGGCGTGCCACTATGCCTCTACGATAAGGTGGTTAACGCGAGCATCTGGTCTATGAATGTCAAATTACGTCCCTTCCGTTCTTTTCGGAGGGGCGGGGTACCCCAGCAAGTGAAGTAGTCACTACTCAGACTGCAATTGTTCCTCACAAGGATCTTAAAATTTATTTTCAAAATGTATCAGGCCTTAGAACTAAGTCTGATTCTCTCCATACTTTAAGTTCAAATATGGATTATGTCATCTTTGTCCTTGTTGAGACTTGGTTAAACGATACTTTTTTGGATGCTGAATTTTTTGATGGTAATTTATACTGCGTTTTTCGTAAGGATCGCGATGCTGTAAAAACTGGTCTCTCTAGAGGAGGAGGCGTTTTAATTGCAATTCAACGCAAATTTAGAGCGACTTTGGTGCCATTGCCGAATGATGATTCTCTTCTGGATTTGCTCTGCATTTCTGTTCATGGATCTTCCAAACTATTAATTTGTGCGTCTTATATACCGCCAGCTAGTAGCGACTTTCTTTATAAAGAGCATGTTGACAATATTTTAGCTTTAACATCTGGTCACGAAAACGTATGTGTAATTGGCGATTTCAATCTCAGTAATTTGGAATGGTCCACTATAAATAATACTAGGGGGCTTCATCCAATGTCATTAAATTCTTTCCCTGAAACCTATTTGATTGATGGCTTTTTAAGTTGTGACCTTAGTCAAATCAACTGTTTTTATAATAGTCTTCATAGAATATTAGATCTCATTTTCATAAATGATAACATAAATTTTTCTCTCCAGGAATATCTGGACCCTTTGTCTACTCCTGAATTTTATGTATTTAATACCTACGTGGAGGACACGCGCTCCAATTTTCGTTTTAAAAACTACGATGTTGGGGCCGTTAATGCGGCCATTGAGGCTATTGATTGGGACATGTTGTTTACTGGCGTTGAGCCACCAGTAGTTTTAATATATTTAAGAATATTTTAAAAGTGACCTGTAATGACCACATTCTTAGAGCTAGAAAACCGCTCTACAAAAACACGTGGTTCACTAGGGAGTTGAAAAAACTTAAGAATTTGAGGAACAAGTTTTTCAAAAAGTTTAAAGAATCAAACTGTCTTTTCCATAAAGAAAAGTATTTGCAGTATATGAACGAGTTTAAATCAATGAATAAATAATTAAAGCAGAACTATTTACGTAAATTTGAAGCCGATATAAAACTAAATCCCAAAGCCTTTTGGCGGTACGCAAAATCGAAAAAATCTTGTGCAAGTTTTCCTTCCGCTGTATTTTACAATGATACTCTAGCTGATTCCCCATTAGATGCCGCAAATCTGTTTGCGGATTTTTTTAGCTCAAATTTTGTAGCTGACTCTGACGCGAGTAACGATTGTTTTCTACCTACTGATTCCTCACTAAATTTTGGGGCTCTTGAGCTCCTATTAGACGATATTGAGTTGGGGATTCGCCAAATCAAAATGTCGTCACAGACTGATGTTGATGGTTTGCCGTCTCACCTTTTCCAAAGCTGTTCTGCTCTTGCCTACCCTTTTTTGCTGCTTTTCAACAAATCTCTTGAGCAAGGCGAGTTCATTGGTGCATGGAAAACCACTTTTATTACGCCAATTTTCAAAGCTGGCAATAAAAATGACATTGCTAATTACCGACAGATCTCTAGATTTCTACAGTCTCCAAACTTTTTGAATGTATTGTAAAAAATAAAATTTTCTTTTCCATAAATCGTCTTATCTCTTTAGAGCAGCACGGTTTCATGTCTGGGAGGTCAACCACCTTTAATTTGGCAGTTTTTCCGAATATTGACGCCGTGTATACAGATTTTTCGAAAGCGTTTAACAAAGTTAATCACCGTATTTCATTTTTTCTTTTATTGCTTCTTCGGGTGTTCCTCAGGGAAGCCTTTTGGGTCCGACTCTTTTTGTCATTTTCATCAATAATATTGCTAGTTGTTTTGAATCTTCACAATTTCTTTTGTATGCTGATGATATGAAGATTTTTACTAAGATTACGTGTCCCTCTGACTCGTTTAAACTTCAAAAGGATTTAGAAAATGTCGAAGTTTGGTGCCGGAAAAATATGCTTCCCTTAAATACTAGAACATGCTTCCATGTATCGTATTCCAAATCCCGGTTTCTCATTCCTACCTCCTATTCTATTGGTTGCACTCAACTACAGATTGTTTCCGAATTCACTGATCTGGGAGTGGTCTTTGATTCTAAGTTCTCATTTCAAAGGCATATAAATTGCACCATAGTTAAGTCTTACTCTATGTTGGCTTTTGTTAGACATTTCAGTTCGGATTTTAGCGATCCGTACACTTTGAAATCACTTTTTACTTCACTTGTTCGCTCAAAACTAGAATATGCAGTCATTATTTGGCGTCCGTATTATGCCTGCCATATTAATCGCCTAGAGAGAGTTCAAAAAGTTTTTATTATTATTATTATTTTTATTGTGTGAAAATAGATTTAAGATGTTACTGATTGATTTACTGAAATAGTATATAGCTTTCCTAAGCTTTTCACTAGTCTGTAAGAAATGTTACATTTTCAAGATTAATAAATAAATAAATCTACCGGCTATTGCGAGATCAGCTGCGTCTATAGTGTGTGTGTGTATGTGTCACCAAGATAACGATCAGGTGTTATTGCTTTCATGTCACTTTTTTTCTTAATCCTTGGACATGGCTTACTCCCCAAAAAACTGCCAATAAACCAAGTTCAACTAAAACTCGCATGGTACTAACGATGTGTTCAGAGGTAACTTCCACCTGCACTTTTATAGAGCACAACCCAGACGTTAAGTAAACCTTAATTAAAATAATACAACAACAACTAAATAGAGGTAGATATATCAAACTATCATCAGCTGCATGAATTAGAAAAGTAATCAAGTGAAATAATGAAGTCGCAGTCCACGACAATGTGTGTGTGGGCTCTTCACCTTGAACTTTCGTAAGTATGATAGACTATATATATATATATCATGCAAATAGAAATGAAAGTACTCAACCGATCTTCATGAAATTTTGACAGTATATTCTTGGGTTCACTGGTTACAGCGTATTCTATATATAATTTTGGAAAAATGGCCGATGCCACGCCTACATATTTTGTGTTTTCTTTGTGCTTCATTAATGTCCACAGTTTATTGTCGATGTCTCTGAAACCCTCACGGTAGGTTCAGAAGTTTGTTGGGCGCGACACATAGTTTATGAAAAAGTCCCAAGTTCTATAGAGCTGCAATTCGGCATCGCTACGAATTTATTTGGTTCAAGTTAATGATATTTTATATGCAGATGTGTGTTCTATGTATCAAAAAAAAACTTGGAAGAAGTAAGCGGTGCCAAGACCAAAAACAGTTTAACATTTTCAAAACTAAGTACATATCAGTATCCGCAGAGGAAACGGGGGTAGAAGAGGAGTAGGAATAGAAAATTTAAGAATTAGAGGAGGTGTTAGAGAAAAATGAAGAGAGTAAAAGAAACTAACAGGATATATGTTGGGGGAAAAGCAAAAGTAGGAAGAAAAAGCAAGGGAGCATGATTTCGGGTGGAACCGAATATTAAATACCCAGTTGTGTAAAAGCGATCGTGGTATATTGGTAAACTGTTGTGGAGGTATGACCTATAGAGGTTTCAAACTTTTTCTACTACCATGTGGGCAATCTAATATAGATTCTCCGGTTCACTGGCTACAGAACATGTTATATCAAATTTTGGAAAAATTAGGCACGCTCATTTCTCAAATTAAAAAAAAATTATTAACAAGATCATCAGGTCATTGTAACTACCAAATTCTAGCTCTATCTCCATCAGTGATGGAGATACGGCATATTCCAGTTTCCTGCCTCTCTCTTAGAAAGCTTTAGTGCAAAATTGGGCATAGTCGTCCGCCGATGTTGCTTATTACCGGCGGGCGTACTCTAACGAAGATGGTGCACCTCGTGTCAAGTTTCGTAATTCTATACTACACGGTTATAAAGTTATTAACAGTCGAATTTGAAATTTTCCTGACTCATAAGTGGGCGGTGCCACTCCCACTTTCCCAACTTTTGCAAAAATCGCATAAAGAATACTTGTAACAGGCAATGAGATATGGGTTCAGTATTTCTACCTCCCTTTCAGATAACTTTTATGAAAAAGTTGGCGTTTCGTTATTCTAGCATAAAGGGTTCTGAAGTTATTAACAGTCAAAGTTTGAAAACTTGTTCACTCATATGTGGGCGGTACCACGCTCATTTTCAAAAAATTCGGTAACCTTGTCCATACGACGACCAACTTAATAAATCTACCAAGTTCCTTTATTGTAGCTGCTTTTATTATTGTATTATCTTTTTTTAAAGGTTTTTCGAAGTTTTCGATATCGAAAAAAGGGGCGTGGTTATGGTTCGATTTCGCCCATTTTAAATAGCAACCTGCCTTGGACATGTGACGTCCACGGACGGACATGTCTTAATGGATTCCTCTGTTCATTCTAAGAACTTTGATAAATGGAACTATATATCAATCTCCATTATTTTGTACAGTTACAAACCACCGTTATATAACCAAACCTATAATACCCTGTGTACTAGTACACGTTGGGTATAAAAATTAATGTGTGTTTGTGGGTATGTGTTTGTGGCTGTGTGTCCTTTATAGGCATCGAAAGTACTAAGCCGATTTTTATGAAAGTATATTCTTGGGATCACAGGTTAAAGCATATGCTATATATAGTTTTGGAAAAGTGGGCGGTGCCACGCCCCCAGGCTATATAAATTTCAATTCGTCACAACTCTGGTCTATTTGGTCTAAATTAATGATATTTGAATACATAAGTAAGTTAGTCAAGATTTACCTAATTTTGGAAAAGTGGGAGGTGCCACGTTAAATTTATTTGTGTTTTGTTTGTCTTCATTAATGTCCAAAATTTATTGTCGAGCTCTATGAAACGACACAGGGCATATTTAGTGGCAAAGCCTATTGAAAGCAGCAATTCGGCATAGCTAAGAATTTATTTGGTTCAAGGTAATGATACTTTATATACAGATATGTGTTTTATATATCAAAAAACCTTGGAAACCGAAAGCAATACTAGGATCAAATAAAAGTTAATTCGATACAACTTTGAAGCTATGTACATGTCAGTACCAGCAGAGGAAATGGGAGAAGAAAGTAAGTAGGGAAAGAAATTTGAGGTATAGAGGTGGTGTTAGAGGAAAGTTAAGAGGGTAAACAAGAGTACCTAATATCACTATACCATAAAAATAGCACTCGCATGGTTACCACCTAATTGCTCTAAGGAAAGAAAAAAAAATGGGCTTTTATATGGCCCTTTATAGATGTCAAGCACGACAACCATAATCTAACAGAAGTTAATTAATTTCTTATCTTTTTTAAATAAGTTTTTGCATGAACTTTAAAAATAATTAAGCCAGCAAGTAATTACGGCAGAGCACGATTAACCTCATAAGGAGTGAAAGGTAACGTCTGGGTTACAGAGTTTGTGAAGACACGTGCGAAATTCACACAACAACAATGATAATCCTGTCATATAAGACGACTAAAATGTACAAAAGTTATGCCGTGCAATTTGATGGTTGATCTGCGGATATGATGGCTCTCACTACCCATCTTCTCATTCCATGCGCCAGAAGGGGTGCCGTGACCTAGAAGGTTTCACTTGTACTACCAAACCGCTCTCGGGACAGTCGGATGTGTACCGCAAGGGAGTAACGGAGCGTACCGAAGTAAGCCTACAATAGTTATTCTGTCTTAGAGCAAAGTGATCTATATATCAAAGTGTAAATCAACCCTAATCCCGTATAGGTTGAGACCTACACTTTCGTTGATAAAAACATAGACAAGTTCTGGGTGATAATATGCTAAAAGTTAATGGTACTGTGACGAAAGAGGGTAGGTTGGCTCTCGGAGTATTCGAGTGAAAAGTTTCTGCGCTTTTGGTCTGCGGCTCAACTAGCGCTAACTTACAATCCGGATAAGCTCCATAAACTACGTGGTCGTGTTGCCAGGAATAGTGTCTTAACAAATGTGGCGTGGTAAGTGAAATATTATTTTTCTGTTTCACTGCGTCGTTTGGGCAAAGACTGCATCGTGAGCAGCTACTTGGTGGATCTCGAAAAAATGGAATCTGGTAGAAACAATAGCCATATTTCAAGCCGTGGTGAGGTGAATTGACTTGCCTTTGGTGGAAGAAGTTACATCCGTAAAGGGCGGTTAACACATCAAGCTCGATTTTGATTTCGCGGCACACAGGCGATGGCAAGTATTATACCAAGCTAAAATACTTAATTGAACAGAATCGATGCGACATCACTACATTCATTAGGCTCCTACAACACAACAAGTAAGGAAGTCTAAGTTCGGCTGCAACCGAACATTATATATCTAGTAGTTATCTAATATGGCATCCCAATTTACGCAGGTCCATTTTAATACTTTCAGTTCGTATTTGCGTTCAAACAGACAGACGGACAGAAATATAGACGTATCGAGAGACGGACATGCCTACATCAACTTAGCTCAGCGTACTGATCATTTAAGTGAACTTTTCTCTTCTTCTTCTCATACTTAGATACATTTAATGTTTATGAAAGGTATGAAAATCAAAAAAGATAAACAACTTCGCTTTTGCAGTGGAGTATTAACTACTTGCCCGGATATTTTACTTTTCCTCCTGAATGTTTTGATATACATTAATAAATATATATCTCGATTCGTTTATGCCGAATGAAGGAATATACCTTGTGTGCGTAACAAAAATAGATATAAAAAAGGGTGTCTTTCATAGGCGCCAAAGAACTCAACCGATCTTTATGAAATTTTCACAATATATTCTTGGGTTCACTGGGTACAGTATAGACAATATATAGTTTTTGAAAAGTGTGCGGAGCCACACCCTCACGCTATATAAATTTTAAATTCGTCATAACTCCGATATTTTTTGGTCCAAATTAATGATATTTGGATCTATATGTCACTTAGTCAATATCTACATAATTTTGGAAAAGTGGGTGGTGCTACGCCCACATATTTTGTGTTTTGTTTTGCTCTCGAACTTTCACGATAGGTTCAGGAGTTCGGTGGGCACGACACAGTCTGTATATAGCTTTTGGAAAAGCCCCCATGTTATATAAAGCTGCAGTTCGGTATAGTTAGGAGTTTATTTGGTTCAAGTTAATGACATTTTATATATAGATGTGCTCTATGTATTAAAACGTCAAGACAACGTCTATCGGGTTTGCTAGTATATTATAAAACGGCCAAAGCAAACCAATAATTTCAGCATTCTTTTGTAAAACTGAGAGACTAGTTTGCGTTCAAATAGACAGACGGAGAGACAGACAGACGGACGGAGAGACGGGCATGGCTAAATCGAGTCCGCTCATCGTGCTGATCATTTTAGTGAACTTTTCTCTTCTTTTTCTCATACTTACATACATTTAATGTTTATGAAAGGTATGACAATCAAAAAAGATATATAACTTCGCTATTGCAGTGGGCTATTAACTACGTGCCCGAATATTTCGCTTGTGTGTTTCCCGATTTGGCTAATTTTTGGCAGGAGTATACATCCTACTGAAAAGCAGCTGACCAATTTTGATTGAAAGATCAATATTGAATTATAAGCGATTGCCTTTGAAAATAGCAGAAATTTTATGTTGAAAAGTGGGCGACGCCACGCCTACTTCTTCGAAATTGAAAAAATTTTTTTGCGACCGAGTTTTTCTTAAAAAGCTTTTTATGTGTGAAAAATATAACTGATATAACTTGCTTAGTTGTAGAAATGTCGCTCTTTAAATTTTCCAAAAAAAATTTTCAGAACTATGTTAAAAAACTGGGCGTGGACATTAACCGATTTCGCCCAGTTTTACAGCAAACAGTTACCTTTATATATAGAATATTATCACCAAATTTCGTTTCCACAAATCAATTTTTGGCGGAGTTATGGCATAAAAAGTTTTGTGGAATAGTCCACTATAAAAAGGGCGGGGCCACGCCCATTTTCGAAAATTTAAAGTTTTTGCATTTCTTTGTTTACGGAAACTTTAAAACTGAAATATAAATGATGTAAAGCTATTTTACGCAAAGTTATTGCCTATTTAACATATCTACGATCCTTTTCAAAATCTTTCATATAAAAGTGGGCGTAGACCTTAACCGATCCCGCCCATTTTTTCCTGGAATATTCCTTGCATACCTGGAAACCCGCGTGCTGAATTTCGTTTCGAAATCGTGAACGGTTTCTGATTTATGATTAATATTATTTCTAAATTTGACTTAATCAAAAGTGGGCGTTGCCACTCCCATTTTCAAAAATTTCTTGAAAATTTTATTTTATGCCTCAATCTCAATGCATTCACCAAATTTTACCCTTATAGGTGTATTATGTACTGAGTAATCACTTTTTTTGTGTTTTCGGAAATATTATATATATAAAAAGTGGGCGTGGCTATCATCCAATTTCGCCCATTTTAAACAGCGCTCGGTGATGAGTGCCAAGGAACCCGAATACCAAATTTCATTAAGATATCTCAAAATTTACTTAAGTTATCGTGTTCACAGACGGACGGACGGACGGACGGACATGGCTTAATCCATTTCTCTTTTCGTCCTGAACATTTTGATATATATAAGTCAATATCTATCTCGATCCGTTTATGCCGTTACGTACTGCAGTTACGCGACTAAAGTTAATATACCTAGTATGCGAAGCACTACCAGGTATAAAAATAGACGTTACAAGTTTCGGGAATCAACATTCCTTACCGCTGGTGAAATGATGAACGCAGAGATCGAGATACAGAGGAACATTAAAGTGAAAACTAAAAATTAAATGAAAATGTAAATGAAGATGGAGATCGAGATAGATACTGCGATCCAGATATAGACGGAGATAAATATGAAACTGAAGCTCGAGATGAAAGTGTGTATGGAGATGGATATAGATGGATAAGAGTTTCCAGATCCACATGGGATAGAGATGAACATCTTCATCTCATGGATAGATAAAAGTGACTCAGAAATAAAGACAAATATTCTTATGGATATTTAACAGGTGATGGAGATTGCGATTGAAATGGAGATGGATATAGAGCTTGAGATGAACATAAAGATATCGATGAAGATGGAGGTAGACCTCAAAATTGAGATGGAGATAGGGGAAAAGATGTAGAGGGAGATAAATATGGATATGGATATTTAGATATAGATGGAGATGGAAATAAAGTTAGAGAGAGATATATAGAAATTTAGATGGATAAAAATTGAGAATGAGATATAGATAGCGGTAGAGATGGCTACAGAGATAAAGATAGAATCCGACATAGAGATGGAGATGTAAGTACATATATGTGGATAAGGATGTAGAATAAGGTATAGACAGAGTTAGAAATTAAGTTAAAAATAACGGTAGAGAAATATATAGATACCGAAATAGAAAAAGTTGTTAAAAATAGAGATGGAATTACAGATCAAGTGTGAAATTGAGATTCGGATGGATATGGCTCGAGAGTGCGAATAAAACTGAACAGGGAAATAAGAACGAGATTAACTTGGAAAGAAGGGAAGTTTTTAAAATAAAACCATTTTCTCCTACAACATCTACTTGGTCTGCTCATAAAAATATAAGAGATATAGTCTTCTGAATACCCAAGAAGACTCAAAATAGATTATTGTAAAATGTAAGAGCCATAAACATTTGGGGGGATTAATGTCCAGTTTCTCTATTAATTTGTGAGAGTTGATACAACGTACATGGCGACCCCGGACGACAGAATTGCACACGAATGGTTACCAAGCAACTGACACATGTATGAACCTAAATAATGCATTAGAATAAGTAATTGCAAATAATACGATTTATTAATAAACATAACATACATACACACATGTATATACGTACATACAATCTTATTTAAGGCCTCACATTATTTTTGGCAAAACCAGTTATATCTTCTCGTCGTGCTCTTTGCTGACGCAAAACGCCATACCAAATTTGGCAACGCCAAAGCAATTGACAATAAGTCACGTTTTTCGCATGTTTTCAACCGTAAAAGTAATCCAACAATGATGTGCGTACGTGTTTTTGTGTTTGCTCAAATTTTTGGCACAACTCACCACATGTTGAATTTGCTGAGTGGGCTTCCACTTTTGAGACGATTGCATAAAAAACAGCTGACCGCGCAAATGAAACTCAGACATTTTTTATGCGATTTCCTTTCTCCACTGACTTTTGTCTTAATGTGTGGTTTTGTTTTTTTTTCTGATAAAATATAAAGTAAAAGTGCATTTTATCCTACGGCATGGCGAAAAGAACCAACTGACCTCCATGACCATGCATATTTCATGCTATTTACATACTCTACTCTGTTTATTTATGCCCATGATGCGTACGCCTGAAGAAAAGGCAAAAATAGACGAAAAACAGTTTTTGTAAAAGGCAAAATTAAAAAGGAGAGAAATTACAGTGGAAAAATATTAAATTCATATAGTAAAACAGTATTTCCTCTTTTCTTTAATTTGTGCGTTGGGGGGCTTATTTTTTAGACGAACGGCTTTCGGCAAAAACTGTGAACATGATTTCGAATTATCGATTTAATTATCATTCTAAATATCACTCTAACTTCTCGAGTACTCCAATAAGTTCGAAACAAAACGCATCAGTACTGCAAATATCAATAGAGCCATAAATTTATAGAGTCATCTAATTATCACAACGAAAGGAAAGTTCGACGTCGAGAAGCTGCGTAATGCACAGACAGCGGATAATTTCTCCAATAGACTCTCCCACCTGCTCTCGGAGAGCAATCATTAGACGATTTTTTAGGGAGATGCCGGCTGTTCAACCCCGGAGGCGAAGAGCTGTTGAAAAGCATGCATCAACTCGTATACAGAATATCTATTGTGAATTCCTACAAGTGAAAAATCTTCACTAATTCCTCCATTCTCTTATCTCCTTGTCGAAAATTGTGACGGGATATCTCTAAGTAAGGTGCACAGAGTTGTATTAATAAGGCGTAATTTTCTACACGAATGGTATAAGAGTGGAGGACTTTTACCACGCGAATAATTGGGAAGTGAGTTTGTTTTAATTTAGCATTATTTTCAATTAAAGTACTAACACGAGAACTATTTTACAATATATGTATACAAAAAGTTCTTACGGCTGGTTTTTGCAAATTAATGCCTGTATATCATGAAATAGAAATTCAAATACAAGACTTTAGAATTATTTTCTGTTCTAATTTTATTTTAATTAATTTCATTTTACTGTGTTATATTTTATTCTCTTTTATCCTTTCCTTTCCCTACTTTTATTTTATTTTATATTGTTTTATTTTATTTGGTTCTATTTAATTTTATTTTGTTTTATTTTATTTTATTTTATTTTATTTTATTTTATATTATTTTATTTTATTTGATTTGATTTTATTTTATTTTAGTTTATTTTATTTTATTTTATTTTATTTTATTTTATTTTATTTTATTCTATTTTATTTTGTTTTATTTTATTTTATTTTATTTTGTTTTATTTTATTTTACTTTATTTTCTTTTCTTTTATTTTACTTTATTTTATTTTATTTTATTTTATTTTATTTTACTTTATTTTGTTTTCTTTTATTTTATTTTATTTTATTATATTTTGTTTTATTTTATGTTATTTTATTTTGTCGTTAAAGCATTGCTTATTTTATTATTTTTTTATTTTTTTATATTTATTTTGTTTTTTTTTTATTTTATTTTGTTTTGTCGTTAAAGCCTTGCTTATTTTATTTTATTATTTTTTATTTTTTTAAATTTAATTTTGTTTTTATTTTTTATTTTTTTTTTTTTTTTTTTTTTTTTTTTTTTTTTTTTTTTTTTTTTTTTTTTGTGTTCGTGGGAGGAGGAAATGCTTTATGCACTAACCGGGTTTGAGCCCTCGTTACTAGATTCTCTAGCAGCGGAACTCTCCGAGTGTGGGACTCCTTCTTATCTTGAAGTATACCGCACTAAAACCTAACCTCCCACGGCCCGCGCATTCTTCCTTACCTGGGACCGCGCTTAGCATTACTTCAGGTAAGGAAGCGCGTTACGTGAGCTCTATGGCTACTCTCACGCTAACTGGCTAGACAACCGTCTTCCCGTTTCGCAAGGAGGACATTCCTCGCGTATCGTCTGACTATGTCCCATCTAACGTTTTCGCAGGTCATCTTGCGAATGACACTGCCCGGGGAAAGTTCGCCAATTGTCTCTTCCACCCGCCTTCTTTCTTCTGCAAATTGCTCGCATTCGAAGAAGGTGTGGCGTACGTCGTCTATGGCTCCGCAGTAGGTGCAGTTCGGGGTTTGAACTTTGCCCATTCTATGGAGATATTCACGGAAATAACCGTGTCCGGTTAAGAACTGGGTCAGGTAGAAGTCGACTTCTCCATGAGGTCGGTTCAGCCATGGTTCTAGTTCGGGGATTAATACCCTGGTCCACCTTCCAGCAGCACTGCTGCTCCATTGTAGTTGCCACCGCCGGATCGAATCACCACGCGCCTGCGTTGCAGCAACGTCTCTACGTACCTCTGCACGAGTGTCGTAAGTCATTTTTCTTTCCTCAGCGAGGAGATATATCGGTATAGTCCCCGCGATGACCAGAACAGCATCTGCGGAGACCGTGCGGTATGCTGAGGCGATTCTCAGGGCCCCTCTACGTTGGACTGCGGTAATAGCGGCCCGATACTTCCCAAATTTCATTGCGTCCGCCCAGACTTCTGCACCGTACAACAGTATAGAATCTGAGGCGGACGCCAGCAGCTTTCTTATGCATGGCTTTGGTCCACCTGTATTTGCCATTAGCCGACTCAGACTTGCGATGGTCTTCACAGCCTTCTCGCAGGAGCTTCTTAGATGCTCCGAGAAGGTCAGCTTGTTGTCCAATTTCACCCCTAGATATTTCGTAGAGCGGCGCGTCTCTATCTGTTGATCCCCAACATTCATGTTGGTGATTGTGGGAATCCTTCTTTTCGTTAGTATCACGATCTCTGTCTTGGCTGTAGCCAGTTGGAGGCCGTGATTATTCATCCACTCGTCTACACTGCGCATCACTTGGTTCAGTTTAAGCTGTGCCAGGTCGCAGTTTCGTGCTGTTATCACCGCAGCCACGTCGTCTGCAAAAGCAACTAGAAAAGTGCTTTCTGGCATCTGCATTCGAAGGAGACTGTCATAGGTAGCATTCCAAAGATCAGGGCCGAGCACCGACCCTTGTGCTGCCCCGCCTGTTAGCTTCACCTTTCTTTGGCCTTGCGTCGTTTCATAGATTAGCCAACGGTCTCTTAAGTAGTCCCTCAATATATCTAACAAGTATATCGGGACCTTAAAGGAGCGTTCTAATGCATCAAGCATGTCTTCCCACCTGGCAGAGTTAAAAGCGTTTTTAACATCTAACGTCACCAATAGTACCACCGGCCTTGCTTGATGGCTTGTCGTCTCGGCCTTCCGGACTGCCTCTACGACTTCTGCTATGGCGTCTATTGTGGAGTGCCCTCTCCGAAAGCCATGTTGCCGGTGGGAGAGTCCACCCTCGTCTTCTATGGCTGCTGTTAGACGTTGCTTTATAAGGCTCTCCATCATTTTTCCCGCTGTGTCGAGCATACATAGTGGGCGAAAGGATGATGGAGAGCTTGGGTCCCCTTTGCCTTTCGGTATGAGGACGAGCCGTGCTGTCTTCCATCTGGCGGGGAAGACACCTGCTTCTAGACATTTGTTATACATGTGTAACAAGAGCTCTGGACAACTATTAGCAGTTAATCTGATTGCCTCCGCAGGTATTCCATCGGGTCCTGGGGCTTTACCAGCCCTCATGCTACGCAGGGCTCTTTCTAGCTCTTCTTCATTGAAAGGTACCACGTTGCGGTCATCTCGTGCTGCATGTTCCTCTTCTCTAGTAAGTTGCGTGAGGAATAGCGCTTCCACGATGTTCTTCATGTCATCTTCGTCCATCGTCTGATTTGGTGGTCGAAGTTTCTTCATAACTATTTTGTACCCTTGTCCCCAGGGGTCTTGATCCACTTCCTTACAGAGCTCTTTCCAGCATCTTAGTTTGCTTGCTTTTATGGCGGCGCCGAGAGCCTTTTTCGCCCCCTTGTACGCCTCCGCCCTTTCAAGAGCCTCGGATCTGCCACGTGAGCGCGTCGCCAGTCTTCGCATTCTGTGACATGTTTTCCGGAGTTCCGCGATTTCGCTATTCCACCAATATACCTGCTTCTTGCCTCGCCACGTTCCTATTCGTGGCATAGAGACGTTGCAAGCATGGCGCATGCATTGCATGGTTTCTTCAACCGCCGCATGTGGCGTATTGGTGCCGTCAGTTATCCGTCTGGCTTTCGCCAGCACTGTTCCGGTGAACCTGGTGGCGTCAACTTTAGCTGCATCCCATCTACGGGTTTTGTATGATGCGTTCGCTGCCGGTCTTTGACCAGGATGGTCGAGTTGGAAGGTGATGTAGTTGTGGTCGCTGCCAGTAAGGTCCTCCATCACTCTCCACCCAACCGCGTTTGGAAAGAGTCTCTCCGAGACGAGCGTTATGTCGGGGATCGAGTACCCAAAGCCCGGGCGCCTGTATGTTGGGGTCGTACCCGTATTCAGTACGACCACACCGAGTCGGGCTGCCATTTCCAGAATTAGTTTTCCCCTGGTATTAGTTTGAGGCATGCCCCATTCTATTGCTCTAGCGTTGAAGTCTCCAGCGATGACCAGGTTGCCCGTTTGGTCCCGTAGGTCGTCTTCTAATAGCTCCAGCTTTTCTTTGAACCTCTGAATGGGGTCATTTGGTGACAGGTAGCAGCTAACAAGAGTTGTTCGCGCTACAGTTACACGGACGTAGCCATGCCCGGCAGCACGATTAGTAACATTGGTATTGGCGTCCACTATCCAGATAGCAGCAGCGCCAGATTCGTCAATGTACCAGCTGTCTCTGGCCTTGTAGGGTTCGCTGATGATTGCATAGTTTATTTGGTGATCAAGCACCAGTTGGTCTAGCAGTTCATCAGCTAACCTGCATCGATTCAGATTTCCTTGAATCACGCTGGTCATTGGGGCGACAGTTTGGCTTTCGCCGAAGCAAGTGCTTCTCTAAACGTGCTACATGCTCCAGACCCGGGAAGATGATCGAGGTTTCCCGTGGTGCAAAGGTAGCATTTTGCCTTTTCAGTGCAGGATGAGGATTTGTGGCCAGAGTTCCCACACTTCCAGCACGCGTCCCTCCTGTCGGGCCCATTGCAGCTAGCCTGTCGGTGTCCGTAACCGAGACACCTGAAGCAGCGTTGCACTTCCGCACGCTGTCTGATCCTACATTGGATCCAGCCGATGGGAATTTTTCCTTTTTTGAGCAGTTGGCTTCCGGGACCTTCGTCCACTTCGACAACAGCCTTCTTTTGCTCTCTCTGATTTACGGCGAAAAGAGAGATACGGATTTGGCCTGAGCTTTCTCCGATCTCTCTTCGAACGGCCTCTTCTATTTCCTCAGCCGTTGTGAGACAGTCCATGCCCAATACCTCTAGCTTTATACGCTTAGAGATTTGTTGTGCATCGCCAACTTCTCCTACCGCGCTACCAATGGCTTCTCTAAAGGCCGGTTGGTCGTTGCACTGCGCCGTTTCTATTAGTACGCTACCAGCCTTGGTCTTGCGCACTGACCGTATCACCGTTCCGGTTTCGGCAGGCCGGAGCTGACCTCGGATTGCCCCTAGAACTTCGGCGTAGGTTTTGCCTTCGGCCGGTTTCACCAGAAACGTTACGGCTCTGCTGTTCCTCTTGTTCTTCTTGACTGCCTTCGGGGCTTGAGCAGGCGGCTTCTTTTTTGCTTTAGGACGCTCTTGCCGTCTCCGACCTACTACTTTGGACCAAGCCTCTTCGGAATGGGTATTCTCCGATTCCTCGTCCCTTTTCTTCTTGGCTTCCGAGTCTATGAGCTGAGGGTCGGAGTTAGTCCGAGCCCTCTTATTTGATGGGCCCGGTTCGTCACCCTCTTCTTTATTTGGGCTCAATGAGCTCATATAGCTCAACACCTCTTCGAGGAGAGCCATTCCGTTCTTTATGTCCATGGACACGGTCTTCTGTCTCTGTGCGGCTGTTTGCATTGTACGCAGCACCGTTAGCGCATGGTCCAAGCACTGGCCTTGGGTTTTCCCCTTAAGGCTAAAAAGTGTCATTGCGCTTTTTAAGGGGGTTGCCTTCTTGTGGGTGGGATCTAGCTTCCCGCCGGTAGCAGTGGGTGTTGACTGGCCGGGCGTTTTGGTGCCGAATCCCACTGGTGTGTTTCGTGCCGGTCCAGAGCCTCGCGAAGGCATAACCGGAGTGGCCACTCTAGCCGGCGTTTTTAGAACCGGCGATCTTAGCAGTTTACTGCTTTTTCTGAATGCGACCTCGTCGCCGCTTTCGTTCTCCATTCTTTCTTCGTTGTTTTGATTTGATTTATTCATTTCTGTTGGGTCTCCGCTTCAAGCCGCTATCTCAGCACGTTGTGCAGTCGCCGTTATTGATTCCCGTGGTTATCTATGCGCTTGCAGGGAGGCCACGCTAGGGTTGACACAGGTCCTTATGAGAGTCTGTGTTCAGTGCCAGAATCCGGCATTAGTCAGGAGTTGTCTCAACTGAGCCTGCACCACCAACTTAATGACGACGTGCTTCGAACGTACTTGAAGACCTGCTAGGGTTTTAACGAGACGGAGACGATGCCGATATTAACCTACCAGCCATTTCGCCAAGGTGTCACCCTTGGTTACTGAGGTGGCAGACTACCGGCCTCGCCAGCCCGTAACATACTTTTCCTAATCATGTTTCCAGTTTCGGTCTTCAGGATCTTACTGGACTCAATCCTGAGGATGCTTAGTTAGAGTTTAAGGGCCGCATCCACTCGCCCTTTATTCGTTTTGGTTCGCCCTGAGTATTTCATTTCCTCAGTGCCACCCATTTCTGGGAAGCGTTCCTCTATCCACCACCCGAGGAGGCGCCCGGTAGGGGAACCGATACCCCGCCGGATTTTTTTTTTTTTTTTTTTTTTTTTTTTTTTTTTTTTTTTTTTTATTTTATTTTATTTTATTTAATTTTATTTAATTTAATTTTATTTAATTTAATTTAATTTAATTTAATTTTATTTTGTTTTATTTTATTTTACTTTATTTTCTTTTCTTTTATTTTACTTTATTTTATTTTATTTTATTTTATTTTATTTTATTTTATTTTATTTTATTTTATTTTATTTTATTTTATTTTATTTTTCTTTATTTTGTTTTCTTTTATTTTGTTTTATTTTATTTTATTTTATTATATTTAATTTAATTTTATTTTATTTAATTTAATTTAATTTAATTTAATTTAATTTAATTTAATTTAATTTAATTTAATTTAATTTAATTTTATTTTATTTTGTTTTATTTTATTTTACTTTATTTTCTTTTCTTTTATTTTACTTTATTTTATTTTATTTTATTGTATTTTAGTTTATTTTATTTTGCTTTATTTTACTTTATTTAATTTAATTTAATTTAATTTAATTTAATTTAATTTAATTTAATTGAATTTAATTGAATTTAATTTAATTTAATTTAATTTAATTTAATTTAATTTAATTTAATTTAATTTAATTTAATTTAATTTAATTTAATTTAATTTAATTTAATTGAATTGAATTTAATTTAATTTAATTTAATCTAATTTAATTTAATTTAATTTAAATAAATTTAATTTAATTTAATTTAATTGAATTTAATTTAATTTTATTTAATTTTATTTGATTTTATTTTATTATTAATTTAATTTAATTTAATTTAATTTAATTTAATTTAATTTAATTTTATTTAATTTAATTTAATTTTATTTTATTTCATTTTATTTTATTCTATTTTATTTTGCGCTAATCTAACAATAAAAAATAATAATAAAATAAGACTTACTACTCATATTTTACATTGCTTGGTAAATGCTGCCCACAAAACAACTCTTCGTGTTCTTAGTAGAACCATTCACACACATCGCATGCCAGCGATGAATACAATAACAACATCTCACGCCATATCTAGTAAGAACGGCTCTATAGTGTGAACACATGTTTTGCATTTGTAGTGGTGTCATGGTTAAACTGAATTTTCTTTGTTATAATTGATTTCTTTTCAAAGTTTTTTTATTGGTGGCACTGTAGCTTACATTTATAATTGTTTATACCTTAGATGTATCATTTGGCCTCAAAGCGGGACAGACTTTTTCAACACTCGCATTAGTATTAAAGATATTTTTCAATACGAAAAAAAGCAACAGCTGACTAAAAACTCAGGTTTTCCTTACTTATGCCCTGTTATTGCTTCTCAAAAACCGGTATATTCTAAGTTAACCGTATTTATATTTGTGCTCATGAATAAATTTTATTTATTAATTTGACGTATGAATTAAATAGATTTACCGAACCAGTAAATGCAACTCTGTAAAAAAAGCAACTCTGCAAATCAGTTGATTATAACAGTTATCTATTGTGAATGCATCTGTCATACACATTTTTTTTAGTTCGTAGGACATTTTGAATTAAAATTTTAAAGTTTTCATCACACTCTTTTGTACGAGCACAGTTTTTGTTAGAATAGTTTTAATCTAAAACTAAATTTATTTTGTTAACATATTTTGACCGTGTAGCAACAACACACTGCTTTCGTTGATGTCTGCTCGCATTGCATGTCGCCAACCTTCTGCTTTGAAATATCTAATTTGCATATACGAATAACAGTAATTGGATTATAAAAGATATCGATGACGATAACAAAGTTGCTTTTGTTGTTGCCGACATGCAACCCCTTCCTATTTACAAAACATACGAGTTACACACAGTGTTTCTGTTATAAGTGCGTGTGTGTGTGTATGTGGAAATATGTGTCACTGATATGGCAGTGTATCAAAATCACTGAATTGGAATGAGTTCATTGTTAGTGCTATGAATTTCAAGATGAAGGTGTTAACATGTGTTTTTTACTTTTTTGTTTTTGTGTCAGGTACGTGAAAGCAGGAAGAAATGGGGCAAGATACGAGTATTTGCATTTGGCACTGACATTTGGCGCAGAGAAATTTGAGTGGGGAACACCTGCGCACACACTCGACCATTGATTAAAGTTGTTGTGCGTGCTGTCGCAGAAATAAGTTGTTCGGTTCATGGCGCAAGTGTTATCTTACATGAAGTAAATGTAATCACACCTACTTTTAGTAGGTTTTCGGAGTAGGGAAGTAAACTAATTCAGACCTAAGCATCAATGAAATGTATTGCAATGTAACGTGGCTTTTAGGAGCATACCTAAGGCCGATATTGAATTTCAGTAAGGAATTACGTAAGTTTAAGGTGAGTGGGAGAATTGGTAGAGGAAGGTGGAGAAAGAGATGGAGTTAGCTAGGAAAAGAGAGAGACGAGTGAGTAAGTTTGGGCTAGATACTAGATACTAAAAGGAGAATAAACCGAAAGTGAACTTAAATCCAAAATCAAAAGTAAAGTACTGAATGTAAACAGTTGAGAAAAGCTCATAGGTGTATACAGTTGTGTTCAATATAATAGTAGTAAAATTAGAAAGCTGTGGTTTTAATATTTATCAGTGAAAATACAGCGAATTCTATAACAGAAACCACATAAAAAGAAATTTCAAAGTTTACACAAAGTTCAGGAAATTTAATTACACTTGAAAAATGGCCATCAAAATTTGAAAATTTTTTTTGCAGAATTTTAGAAAATTTTTGAGTACGCAAATTTATAGCTCATTGAATTTTATCACAATACTGTGCAAGTTAGAAGTGCCACAAAATTTCCTCTGGGGGCGTACCGCGTTCCCTGTTAACTGAATACTCGTTTCGTAAAATTGCTTATTTGGTATCGTTTTATACGTGAACGTACTAAAATAGCTGTCATAGTAAAAAAATTTTATTCGATAGCAAAATTGCTTTCGAAAAGAAATTAAAATAAAATTTTTGGAAGAAACACAAACCGAGCCTGCAGTTTCCTGTAAGAATACCTGTTAAAATTCTTCAGCGAGTTGTGTTATGACGCCCCAAGAGCAACTTTGCCTGTCTTAAACCTGGCGTATTTTTTTTCCTCCTCAGACATTCTCTCAATAGTTGTAGACCAACTGGTAGCAACGAGTCGTGGCCAATTTGTGTTACTGTCGTTTCGCTTCTCGATAAGTTATCCGCCTGCTCATTTTCTTCAACCCTCTATGACCAGAAACCTAGGTTAGCTGTACAGTGCCGCGGGCTCCCAGGTGTTTCAGGTGATGCCACTATAAAGTGGTCCTCTGATTAAGAAACAATCTTGACTCCTTCTGTCTTGGAAGAAATATTTTTATGTATGGAAATTAAACGGTATAGGGGATATAGGGACGCTACTTTCTGGTAGAAAACAAGAGTCTTCAGTCCCTGATAAGGTGCCGACCTCATTAGCTTTCTCTACTTTCCCTTCATGTCCTACTTTAAGGGTGAAGATTAATTTACTTGATCCTTTCTGTTCGCAGGGCCTCTTAAAAACGAAACTAAATCTCTAGTTTAGCCTAAAATCGGACTCCGAAATCCGTTGTATGGGTCTTGGTTCATAAATAAATTTAGATGAAGACCCGTATTCTCAACCCTTCTATTGATAATACGCTACATCTACGTGCTCAGACCCTCGACAGCTCAGACTATAGACAACTCTTACGATCTTCTCTTGTGTTGGCGGTATAACGTTCACTTTTCTTGTGCACAATATTGTGACAGCCCAACCACTCAGGATCGGTACCACACTCGCAAATCAGTCCGCCATACTCTCGTTACGACAGTCGGCTAGGAGTACGCCTTTTCTTAAAAAACTGCTTTGAAAACTTCATCCATAATGGGCTCCTGAAGCAAAGTTGTATCCTTCTGTCTCAGGAAGTCCGAAAATCCTTTTCACACATATATAGAGATGCTTGATAGAGTATCCCCGTTTGACTCTACCCCTGGGAATAGGTAAAAAGGTTCGTTCGCTTTCTGTTTGAGCTGGGCATCGTCTCATGTGTAATCTGACCTACACATCGTTGTTGAGTCGGTAATTGCCGCTCTTCCGCCCGCAGGACCGCATCCGTCCTTTTCTTCCTGTAGATAGTGAAAGTAACACTTTTCAGCAGAGGACCTGACATTTCCCTACGCCGTCGTCCAAAGACGATCTTAGGGGATGTTGGGCAGGATTCGTCACTGTCGCTATCTTACCCAGAGCGGGTGTTTCTATCATCACAGCCTTCACCTTTTGCGTGATTTTCTTTTTTTGAGTAGCCAATTGAGAAGTTAAGTCGTCTCTCGAGGTACAAAAATAACACTATAAGTCACTCATCGCACCCGTCCTGCTATATGGTGCACAAGCGTGGACACTAACAACATTTGGTGAGGCAGATCTTGGGGAATCCGAGATAAAGGTTCTTAGAAAGATTTGTGAACCTCTACGCGTAGGCGAATGCGAGTACCGAACATAATTTAAAGATTAGCTGTATGAGCTTTTCGCAAACGCCGACATAGCTCAGTGATTTAAAACCCAGCGGCTTCGCTGACTAGGTCACGTTGTGCGAATGTGCGAACGCAAATGTTCCGGCCAAAAAGGTATATTTATCGGTAGCCTGCGGTGGAAGCAAAGGCGCCAGTTGGCGCAACGCAGAAACTACTAGCTATGTATCCACATATGTTGTACGGTTATAATCTCCTAGGCCGTTAGGTGACCATTTAAAGAAGAAGAAGAGAAAATGAATGTTTCGACGCTTTACAAAACCAAAAGGTGAAATAATAGCCATCAAAATTTAATTTTTATATTTTACTTTCTAAAACGTTTGAATAGCACAAAAAAATTTAAATAAATATTTTTGACATTTTGTCAAGTTTGATGTTGGATATTTTTTTCTATACAAAATTTATTTTTATGCATGCGTTGTATGGAATAAATCACTCAACCAACGCCCTTGACGAAAAAATTTCTAAAAATTCAGGGAAATTTTTAAACGAGTTATAATTTGCACAATGTTATACTAAAATTGATTGGTCTACAACACTGCGTACTCAAAAGCACTGCGTACTCAAAAAAACTGCCAGTGTTATCCAATTGAAATTTGGTATGCATTTTCCTTATCCTTCTACTTTAAATGGCGCTTAACCTCCTAAACAGTTTAGGAGGTCCAACAAAGCTCGCCAGTCGTTTCTTCCTTCTGGATTTTAATTCGTTGAATTAAGTCGGTTTCTGCACACAGCTTGTTACTAAATCTTACTCGGCCGCCGCATCAGATGTTGTCAGTGTCCAAACTTTTGCACCATACAGCAGGACGGGCACTATAGGGGACTTATAAAGTGTAATTTTCCTTCTTTAAGAGAGGACTTCACTTCTCAATAGCCTGTTCAGTCCGAGGGAGCATTTGTTTGCGAGAGTGATTCTTCGTTTAATTCCTAGGCTGACATTATTGTTAGTGTTAATGCTGTTAATGCGTCATACGTAAACGACGTCTTCTACTATTTCGAAATTATGTAAGTGCGCTAGCTCTGTGTATTATGACAGCATGTGCTTCGTTTTGCCCTCGAGCGGTTAAGTTTTCTAGCACAAAATTCAAGAATTATGGCGTTATCCTGCCTGAAACCTCGTTTGGTGTCAAACGCCTCGTAGAAATCCTTCCCAATTCTTACCGAGCTGATTGTGTTGCTCAGTGTCATTTTGCACAGCCTTTTGAATTTTGCGGGAAACCAAATTCAGACAAGCGACATATAGACCATTGTGGGATCACTCTATGACCTTGCGGCATAATTTTTGGGACTGTTTCGTGAACATTTTTTAATCATTTAATGATTGTTTTCCTGAAAAAAATTCTATTTACTTTAATTTAGTTTAATGTAATTGAATTTTTTTTATTTTATTTTATTTTATTTTATTTTAATCTATTTTATTTTATTTTATTTAATTTTATTTTATTTAATTAAATTTTTTTTATTTTATTTTATTTCATTTTATTTTAATCTTCTTTCTTCTTTAAATGGTCATCTAACCGCCTGGGCGATTTTGACCGTCCAACATGGCTCGCCAGTAGTTTCTTCGTTGCGCCAACTGGCGGCAATTGGAAACACCGCGGGATCGCAAATCGGTCTCCGCTTGGTCGGAGTGGTGGTCTCCCTCTGCCTCTGCTTCCACCGGCGGGTGCCGATAAGAATACCTTTTGGGCTGGAGCATCTTCGATTATTCGCACTACGTGGCCTAGCCAGCGAAGCCGCTGTGTTTTAATTCGCTGAACTATGTCGGCGTCTGCGTAAAGTTCATACAGCTCATCATTAAATCTTCTTCGGTACTCGCCGTCGCCAACGCGTAGAGGTCCACAAATCTTTCGAAGAACCTTTCTCTCGAATACTCCCAGAGCCGCCTCATCAGATGTCGTTAGTGTCCACGCTTCTGCACCATATAGCAGGACGGGTGCGATGAGTGACTTGTAGAGTGTTATTTTCGTTCGTCGAGAGAGGACTTTACTTTTCAATTGCCTACTCTGTCCGAAGTAGCATTTGTTTGCAAGAGTGATTCTTCGTCGGATTTCTAGGCTAACATTATTGTTGGTGTTAATGCTGGTTCCCAGGTAAACGAAGTCCTTTACTATTTCGAAATTGTTGCTGCCAACAGTGGCTTGGTTGCCAAAGCGCGAATGCGCTGACTCTTTGCATGATGACAGAAGGTACTTCGTTTTGCCCTCGTTCACCACCAATCCCATTTTCTCCGCTTCTTTTTCTAATTTGGAGTAAGCAGAAGTTACGGCCGGTTGTTAAGGCCAATGATATCAATATCGTCAGCATATGCCAACAGTTGCACGCATTTATAAAATATTGTTCCAGCGCGGTTAAGTTCTGCAGCTTGTATTATTTTCTCCAGCATTAAATTAAAGAAATCGCACGATAGGGGGTCACCCTGTCTGAAACCTCGTTTAGTTTCGAACGGTTTGGAGAGGTACTTCCCAATTCTGACCGAGCTGGCGGTGTTGCTCAAGGTCATTTTGCATAGCCGTATAAGTTTTGCGGGGAAACCAAATTCAGACATAGCGGCATATAGGCAGCTCCTTTTCGTGCTATCGAAAGCGGCTTTAAAATCAACAAAGAGATGATGCGTGTCGATTCTTTTTTCACGGGTTTTTTCCAAGATTTGGCGTATTGTAAAAATCTGGTCGGTGGTAGATTTACCAGGTCTGAATCCACACTGATAAGGTCCAATCAGTCTGTTCACATCAGGCTTCAGTTTTTCGCACAATACGCTTGATAGGACCTTATATGCGATGTTCAAAAGGCTGATTCCGCGATAGTCTTTGAATAGCTCAGCAGGCAAACCATCAGCGTCAGCTGCTTTATTGTTTTTCAATCGGGATATTGCTATTCGTACTTCATTATAGTCTGGTTGTGGAACGTCAATTCCATCATCTTCGATTGTGTGCTCGGGTTCGACATCTTCTCTGGTTTCTTGCTCAGTTTCTCCATTTAAAAGGGCAGAGAAGTGATCCCTCCATATTCTGAATGCTCTCCGAACATCGGCCACCAGGTCGCCGTTCTCATTCTTACAGGAGTTTGGCCCGGGTTTAAAACCTTCTGTCATTCGCCGAATTTTTTGAAAGAATTTTCGGGCATTACTCCCGTTGGCCAGCATCTCAAGCTCCTTTATTTCTCGTTTTTCTGCCTCTCTTTTTTTCGCCCGGAAAAGCCGCCTCGCTTCCCTCTTCAACTCGCGGTAGTGTTCACACACACTCCTCGTTGCATTCGATCTCAGCGTTGCCTTGTAGGCTTTGTCCTTTCTTTTCGTTGCAGCGCGGCACTGTTCATCATCATACCAGTTGTTTCTTCGCATTCGTCGGAATCCAATTACTTCTTCGGCTGCGGTACGGAGTGCTCCTGAGATATGATCCCACTGCTCATGCATTCCACTAGTTTGAATTGTGCTCTCGGAGAGCAGGTGCGATTGCAGCTTTTCGACGTCCAGCTTTCCCTGCGTTGTTGTTTTAATCTACTTTATTTTATTTCATTTTAACTTATTTTATTTTATTTGATTTTATTTTATTTTAATTTATTATATTTTATTTTATTTTTCTTTTTTTATTTTGTTTTATTCTATTCTATTTAATTTCCTTTTTTTATTTAATTTAATATAATTTAATTAAATTTAATTTAATTGTATTTTATTTTATTTGATATTATTTTATTTTATTTTAATCTATTTATTTTATTTCATTTTAGTTTATTTTATTTTATTTGATTTTATTTTATTTTATTTTATTTTGTTTTATTTGATTTTATTTTATTTTATTTTATTTTATTTAATTTAATTTAATTTATTTTATTTTATTTTATTTTATTTTATTCTATTTTTTTTTACTTTATTCTATTTTATTTGATATAATTTAATTAAACTTAATTAAATTTAATTAAATTAAATTTAATTTTATTTTATTTTATTTAATTTATTATTTATTTTTTGTTTTATTTGATTTTATTTTATTTTAATTTATTTTATTTTGTTTTATTTGATTTTATTTGATACACCCCTTCACTCACCTCAGTGACCATAGATTATAATATTAAGTGCTGAGTGTGCATTTGTCAGCTCAGATCAACCCAAAAATGCATAACAACTAAAAAAGAATCAAGAAAATAAATCAATTGAAATTTTCTTTAATTTGGGGTTTATTGTATATCAACTCAGGCAGGCCATCAAAAACTCGTTTTATTTAAGACAGTCGATATCTTAATTTTCTTCTCAGCAGATGCGCAAAGTTGAGCTCATTTAAATGTCATCCATAAAATCTATCAAAACGTTTGAATCCGGTCCAGTTCCAGCTGTCATACCAGCATATTTGAAGCGGTAATTCATTTTAGCTCACTCATTTTGGACAGCTTGTCTCTTCATTGTGAGGACAATTTAGTGTGATTAGGCACAACTGCATGTGACGAGTGTCGGTAAGGAATTTGAATTATTTTCCCCAAAATACTACAACTAAATTAGCTTAAAGTTTCCATTAAACACAAATAGAAATGAAACATTTATAAGTAAACAAAAATTGTTAAAAATGCACATGGAAGATTTGTTGGGAAGAAATAGTGAAAATAACAAAATAAAAAATCTGTCAAAATATCAGCAATCATATTAAGCTATTACACCAACACAACGGAGGTAAGAAAAATCTGTGGCACCACTACTCAACTAACTGTATACGGATGAATGGTGCTAATTTGATGGTTGTGCTGCTGGTGTATGGCATTCATATTCGCATAATAAGGAACGACAGGTCGTATGAGTGATGGCTGAGTGCATGCGGAGCAGCTGCTGATTTAGTTGTAACTAATTTTGATGCAGCAGGTGTTGATTGATTTAGAATGGAAAAACTGTGTTTATTTAAGATGTTTTTCATATTTTTTTACCCAGCTGTGCTTGTTTTACAAATTCTCATTTTGCAAGTGTATTGTTATTTTGAGGATATACTTACTCAGCGTTATTAAAAAACATAAATAGGGAAGGAAAAGCGTGAGAATTGACATAACTAAAATCTGAAAACTTTTCTTTATGAATAGTCTGAAAATAGTTTATTGCCTAGTAAATAATTTTTTTATTTTAATAATGTGAATTTTTCTATTCATTATAAGTAATCCCGTCCCGCTGCGCTGCTTCTCAGAACTAATAATAGTCTGAGTCCAATTTTAATCATTATATCTCCCATACGATGTGACATGTCGAACTTAATTACATCGCTTATTGCAGCACTCATTATCACCTTTCGTTTGATACCCATATTGTACTAACAAATTTTGGGTCCCTTTGGTCCACATATTGCTCGATATCTCCGAAACCGGTCCATCTATCGGAACAAATAATATTTTAAATTTTAAGTTGGACATCTATCAATGCAACAGTGTTAGTTACATTCAATTCCATGCTTTAGTTTTTAAGTGATGCGCGACCAAACATACAGACAGACAGAAAAAAATTCTAAAAACTGTTGATTTGGCTTCTAATGGCTTAATAATGATCACTTCTATCGATTTATCCTAAATATCTGCAATGTAAAGACATGGACTTGTTACAATTTTACTATATGTAGAGATTTTTAGCCATATAAACTACATTTATAGATACATAAAAAATTAAAATTTTTGAATTGTCGGAAAAATTATATATTATAATTATAAAACTTAATTGATCGATAAGCCAAATATACATATCACTATTCTAATTTAAAAATAAAACAAACTATGCAATTAAATTAACTCTTGAGAAGGTTGCCACCCTTTTCATGTATATAATTAGAACTTTTAAGCGGGTGGCAATAATTTTCATGAGTGTATTATATTCGTATACGTATTAAAGTGGACACAAATGCTAAATGAAAACAAAAAATTAAAAATGGCCAAACCTGCCTTGTATTATGAAATGTTGTAACTAATAAATTAAAAAAAAAATAAACTGGTGGCAACATTTTTTGTGAACCTCACATATTTTCATCCGAAAATTCCTTTTCCCTAAAACAAATCCAAGAACAAAATGATTAACTAAATTGTTTCACACGTGCTTGATTTCAAAATAGTGTAGATAACACATTAAAAATAAAATTTTAAACAGGTGACAACACTTTCTTAAAAATCGTCGCTTATTACTCATCAAGCGTCAAGTCCTGCTGAATATAATTGAATTAGTCAAATACTTTTAGAAAGTGATGTCGGTTACAGTAACGGTGTTGTTGTCAAAGGTTTTTCTCATCTCAAAAGCTACCTCCTTGGCCTAGAAAAGTTTTTTGTAAAAGAATCGGCAGCGGTTTATTAGAATTTAAGTAAGTAGCTGCAAGGAGTCACCTATATGCCATCTCATATACATGTCTTGAAACCTAAAGAGCAAGCTTCTGAAACAAAACTTCTCAGCCAGTACTTGCGAAAATGTCTTATTTTGTGAATTTTGCATGCGAATAAGATTAAGATCTGTACCATAGCTTGGCAGTTCTCGATGAATGCAGACATTTATACCAGCAACAGATGATTCAGATGTTAGAACTTACAGTAATGAACTTAACCCTTAATTAATAATATTTTTTGTTTATTTTATTTTGTTTTGTTTTATTTTATTTTACTTTATTTTATTTGATTTTATTTATTTTTTTTACTTTGTGTTATTTTATTTTGTTTTGCTTTATTTTATTTTGTTTCGTTTTATTACATTTTATTTTCCTTTTTTTTTATTTTGGTTTATTTTATTTTATACTATTTTATTTTATACTATATTATTTTATTTTATTTTATTTTGCTTTGTTTTTTTATTTTACTTGATTTAATTTAATTTAATTTTATTTTATCTTATTTTGTTTTATTTTTTTCTTTTATTTTTTTTTTCTTTTATTTTATTTTATTTTGTTTTGTTTTGTTTAATTTTATTTTATTTTATTTTATATTATTTTACTTTAATTTATTTTATTTTCTTTTATTTACTTTTATTTTAAGTTATTTTATTCTATTTTATTTTATACAAATTTATTTTATTTTATTTTGCTTTGTTTTTTTGATTTTACTTGATTTTATTTTATTTTATTTTATCTTATTTTGTTTTGTTTTATTTTTTTCTTTTATTTTTTTTTTCTTTTATTTTATTTTATTTTGTTTTGTTTAATTTTATTTTATTTTATTTTGTATTATTTTACTTTAATTTATTTTATTTTTATTTTCTTTTGTTTTAAGTTATTTTATTCTATTTTATTTTATTTTATCTTATTTTATTTTATTAGATGCCAATGCAGTTTGAGCACAGCTATTGATGTATATAGTTATAATCATTTATACCACAAATATATAGTTTTGGTCACTTGTGCCCGAAAAACAGTTATCCACGATGACTTGTTTTAAAGACTAGTCTTCTTGCAGAGTACTGCCAGACTCATTTCAGTATCTTAAACTATGTCTCCATACTTTTGCGGCATTCACTCCTTACCCGTAAATATCACTGTGTGCACGAATGCTACTGTGGTGCAATAGATGCCTAAGCGAAACAAGCTGCTTTCGTCCTTATTCTATGTACTCACACCCATATTCGTTATGGCTTTTAATGCAACAAGAAGCCAGCAACAGCAAAAGCATCTTCAAACCGGCCACTCAGTTTGGCGTTGGTAATCTATTAGCGCAAAGGATTTGTTACAGTGTCGCCAACTGACGCTTTTCACAATAAATTGGGTCATTGTCGTACAGGCAAAACAAGCAGAAAACCCGTAGTTTATGTATTTGTTATGTGTGTGTAGGGGTGTGTGCGAGTCTTGCTACTTCAGAGATACTTTCAGAATTTTGCACACTTTCACAAATTGTTCTCAATTTTTAAAACTATCAAACGGTTGTTGATAAGCATTTGGCAAGGCAGCAAAATACTCGAAGAAAAGAAAAAGTGGTCAATGTACAAAGTACAAAAGTGGCGAAAAATTACTGCTGTCATTTATTTATGCAAAGTTAGGCACATTTGAGAAAATGCTCGTTAAGCTTGTCTAGGCTTTGTTCTATATTTTACCTATTTATTAGTGTCCTTAAAAAGATATTGAAAAATGTTGTTGAAATTGATTGAACAGACATTTCGGAAAATTGTTTTCAGTGGGAAATTTAAATATTGATGGAACTAAGAGGAAGCAGTGTGGAGGCCGTGTTTGCAAAAATATTCTGAAGTATTGTACTTTTATTGTATATTTGAAATGATATCTAGAGAAACATATTACATGTCCACAATTGATTAAGTGTTTGTGAAATAACTCTTCCGAATTATTTCGGTCCATATATGTGACAAGAAAATAATACAACCTAGTGGATACATTTTTGTGTTCTATTCACATCAGACATGAACACGAACACAGCCTATTAATTTAAGTTTATCCATTTTAGAAATATTTTGAGTCTTTGGAACCTAGTACACCCAGCAGAAAATGTCTTGTTCGAGGTGACAGCGAAATTATAATTTTGAGCTGAGCATTAAAAGAGGGGGTATTAGCGAGGTTGGTTTCTGCTCTATAATCAAAAACCATCTCATAGCAACCGACTTAGCAATGCTTGACAAGCTGAATACAGGGTGGCTGATGAATTTTGCTACATTAAGAAACTCAAATAATTTTTTTTTCAGTGTATGGAATTCATTTTTCTTTTATTCATGTTAAAGCTCATTAAATTTTATTAAATATAGCTTAATTAGTTTTAAAAAGAATGGAATTTAAATGCCCCCCCTGCTCGTCGATGCATGTGCGGCATCTTACCAAAAAGTTGTTCATTACTGCTTGGAGAGTTGAGACAGGAATAGCCGCAATTGTTTCTCGAATGGATTGCCTTAGTTCATTCAAATTTGTTGGTTTTGCTTTGAAGACTTCCTGTTTGCAATAACCCCACAAGAAAACGTCAGGTGCAGTAAGGTCAGGCGACCTGGGTGGTCAACGGAATGTGGAGTTTCTGGATATCAGCTTATTGGGAAATTTTCATTGCAATTCTGTCATAACAGGTTGGGCTATATGAGGAGCTGCACCATCTTGCTGAAACCACACAGAGTTGAAAGAAATTCTCATTCGGCGTAATTCTGGATAGAAAAACTCTCTCAACATGCTCAAGTAACGGTCTCCAGTAACCGTAACGGTGTGACCGTTTTCTTCGAAGAAGTAGGGCCCGACAATGCAGCGTGATGAAACTGCACACCACACTGTGACACGAAGTGGATGCAATTCCGTCTCATGGAGTATCTGTGGGTTGGAAGCACTCCATATTCGACAATTTTGTTTGTTTATGTTGCCGTTTAAATCGAAATGGGCCTCGTCAGACATGAAAAGACAGTTCAACATGTTTCCATCCTCTTCCACCATTTGAAGCATCTTCTGGCAAAATTCCAAGCGAATCGGCAAGTCTGCAGCGTTCAGTTTGTTGGCCATTTGAATTTTATATATAAGTCCAAATCTTTGTGCATAATTGACTGTAATGACTGTCTGCTTACACCTATTTGAGCAGATAAGCTTCTTGTCGAAAAACGTGGATTGTTTTGTATGGCAGCGGCTACAGCAGCGATTGTTTCCTCCGTTCGAACTGAAGGGTTTCGATGGTAAGGTCTTCTGTTGACTGTCCCATGCTCGGCAAAATTGTTTACAAGTCTTATTATGGTCCATCTGCTCGGGGGATTGCCCCCAAACGTGCGCCTATACTCTCTTTTTGAACCGAAACTACGGACTCCAGTGCGTGATAGCGGCGGACAATCCAAATTCTTGTTTCAGTGTCCCAGTTATCCATTTTTGTTAAATGTAAAAGTCAATCTGCAAAATAAAAAAAAAATTAACCAGATTCATTAAATAGAAAAAAAGTTATTTAATTTTTTTTTGGTAGCGGCTTTCATTAGCCACCCTGTACTTACTTCAACTTAACAAAGTTTTCATGGGCATTTCACTTCGTGTGGCCCCAATTTATCTTTTTTAACCGTCTTAACGATTTTGACTGTCCAACGGTGCGGTGCGTATGTCTCTTCTCTCTGCCAACTTGCGCCACTTCAAACACGCAGATATCGCATATCGGTCTCCACTTGGTCATACCATAAGAGTGATGTTCGCCTTCTTCCTCTGCATCTACTGCAAAGTGCCAGATCATCTTGATTCATTCGCACAACATGACCTAGCTAACGAGTCTGCTGGGTCTTAATTCGTCGAACTATATACGTGTCTGCACACTGCTCATATAGCTAGTCCTTAAATATTTTTCGGTGTTCGCCGTCGCCAATGCTTAGGGTTTCATAAGTCTTCCGAAGAGCTCTCATAACTCTTTCTCTCGAATACTCCCAGAGCCGCTTCATCATATGTTTACAGTGTTCCAACTGCTGCATCATACATTATAAATCATAAGGGCCCTATCTCTCCTTTCCTCCTGTCCAACATCTCCATCTCCTATTCTTTTCTTCCATCTTATGTAAATCTACCTCTACTCCTTATTTTAAAACGTCATATTATCTTTCCTGATAGTCTGCTCCTTCCTGTGTTTCCTCATATTAATGTTCCACGTTTTGTTTCTCTTGCTATTCGATCGCCTTTAAACCTTCCCCTTCCATTTGTTATTGATATTTTTCGCTCCTAGTTTTCTTCGATTATTTCTTCAGACCCTCTCGTTTCTTTTTCTTTTAACTCTGTCTCCTAATCTTACTCTCTGTTTTGGTTTCCTCTTCCTTCTCGCCGTCGTCTTCGTTTTCCTCTTTCTCCCCATTCTCCACATTCTCCCCATTCTCATCTTTTTATTCTAGTTCTTCTTCTCCTTTTTCTTTTCCTTCTCCTGTTACCTTCTTATTCTCGTCTTTTTTATCTATCTCCCCTTCGCTATCCCTCTTCCTCCCTCTCCCCTCTCTCTAAAGCACCCCATCGCAATCCCACCTCTCCCAATTTCTCGGATTTCCCTATCTTTCTACCTTTAATTTTTTTCTCTCCCTATATTTCTACCCCTCACTCACGCTGAACCTCTCTATATTCTCCTCTCCTTTTGGCCTGTCACTCCCTCTTCCCCCTCTTCCTCTTTCTAGCTCTCTCCCTTACCCAACTCGCTCAATCTCCCCTCTCCCTATTCCTCAACCTCTTGCTATCTTTTTTACTCTCCCTATATTTCTACATCCCCCCCACACTGAACTTCTCCGCCTCCTTTTTATATTTTATTTCTTTTAAGGGCTCGGCATCGATCACTGGTTTTAAAATTTATGGGCTCATGGACATAGTGTAGGTCTTCCGGTACCCGAATAACTTTTTTTAGTCTAGCTTCTGGCTCAACACACAATCAGTCAGCCAATAGTTGAATTCAAGATTTGCATATATTTTTACTTCTAAACAATTGAACCCTCACACAAAAATCTTTTACATTGTCAAACGGCTGTATCTCATTGTGCACAATTACCTAATCCATCTCAGCATTCCTCATTCCTTTCCTCGTGTCAGAAAAAATTAATAACAAAATTTGTCTCATAGCATAACGCTTGTTGCATTTAGTGAAGCAACTCAACAGCAGCAACATTTCTCTTCCCACAATTTTCTGCAACTCTTTCCTCTTTCGACAAAGTTCTCGTTTATCTCACTTCCAAAAGAGTTATTGTTCAACTCTTTGCCTAGGCAGTTTTGCTTAGCACAAATTGAACTGAAATCCACAGTAACGAAAAGTGTTGTCACCCAACAATGCTTATGGCTACATTGAATGCACACACAAATCCGGAAGTGTTGACATTTCTTTCCGGCTTTGAAACTTGTTTAGCAACATTTGATGCGCCATGGAGTATCAAATGTTAAATGAGCAGCGGAAGTTGTAAATTCATTTGTGTACGTACATGTGTGTGTGAGTTTAACAGAGCGTGAGTTGGGGAGGCGTTGAAAATTCGCTTGTGCTTGTTGATAGAAAGTTTTAGGTGCTGAGCACATTTGATGCTTGGAATGTTGCTAGAGCTGTTGTTGGTGAAGAGTGCGCCAAGTTTTGTTAAAGAGAGAGAAGTTATAGTAGCAATTTGTCTTATGTATATACTCTATAGATACAAATTGTTGAAGAATAGTTGACGCAGTTGTTTGTAATAGGACAAGAACAAAGATGCAGAATTGGATTCAATAACTCAAAGAAAACTAGTTCATCCTTCAACGAAAACACTGAGTCTAATAGATTCAAGAGGTTGCGGAACACAGCTAGAAGCTTTCGCAATCCGTAGCTAGCAACCTAGCAGCAACCTAGCAGTTGAGGCCCTGGATACCCTAAGTTTAAGGAAGGAGGGGTTGTGATGACCTAGATGGTACTCGAGCATAACTGATGCCGAGATCAAATTTGTTTGCCTTAAAATAAAATTATTGTTTGATGTACGTAGTTGTTCAAAAATAATCGAATACACTAATCCACTAGTTGTTTGTATCCAACAAGTTGACATATTCGACTATTTTACTTTGCCCTGCGGGTTAGGGGTTTAGAATATGCCCGAGGTAGGCATACGACCGGAAGAGACGACTAATATGCACAAAGGTTGTGACGTGCAACTCTATGGTTGATCTACGGATATGATGCTACCTCTCATTACCCATCTTATCCGTCCTTACGGAAGGAGGGGTGACATGACCTAGAAGGCTTCACTGGTCATAAATCGTTACCACGACAGTCGGGCAGTACCGCAAGGGAGTACCGGAGCGTACCGGGTTCAAATCCGGCCAAGTTCATTCATGTTCATTCGACAACACTCCCCAAGACCTTCGGGGAGTGTTTTTGACGTTACCACAACAACAACTATTTTACTTATTTTATTTTATACTAGTAAAACCGGCCCGCTTCGCTGCGTTTTAGAACTCACAACAGACCGAGTCCGATTTTAATTAGTATATCTCCAATACCAGTTAAGATATGGAACTTAATTATATCGCTCATTGCAGCGCTTTAATATCTATCACCTTTTGTTTGCTACCCATATGATTCTAAACACATTTCTAGTCACCACAAATTGGTCGATAACTCCGAAGTCGTTCGAGATATCGGAACAAGCGATATCTTTAATTTGAAGATGAACGTCTAGTAATGCAGCGCTAAAGTTCCATTCAATTCCATTAAGCAGTTTTTGAATGATGCGCGACCAAACATACAGACAGACAAACAAAAATTCTAGAAACCCTTAATTTGGCTTCTATTGGCTAACAATCTTCCCTCCTATCAATTTTTCTTAAAATATCTGCAATGTACAGACATCGACTTGTTACAATTTTATTATCTGTAAAGATATATAGGGTGTTTTTTTTACAGGTTTGTTTTTCGAATAGAGATAAAGCTGGCATTTTGTGGTCAAATCTGGCAATTCTAATGTCATTTATGTTCAGTTTTGTTTGCCATTTCATCATGAACAGGTTGACAAAAGAACAACGCTTGCAAATCGTGCAAATTTATTTCGAAAATAATGGTTCAGTTCGCGAAGTTTACCGTGAGCTCCGTCCATCTTATGGTCGACATAATCGTCCATCAGAGCAATTAATTCGGTTAACCATGGATCGTTTTCGCACTACGTTTACTCTATGTGATAATACGCATCCGCAGAGACGTCGAACAGTGCGCACCGAAGAAACAATTGCCGCTGTAGAGCAAAGTGTTGAAGAGGACCCGAATGAATCGATTCGCCACCGTGCACAGCAATTGGAGCTTTGTCCATCAACTTTATGGAAGATTTTGCGCAAAGATCTTGGCTTGCGACCTTACAAGATCCAGCTTGTGCAAGAATTAAAGCCGCGAGACCATGCAATGCGTCGTGATTTTGGTGTATGGGCCGAAAATGAGATTGATTTCGATGCTGATTTTCATCGCAAAATTTTGTTCAGTGATGAGGCTTATTTTTGGTTGAATGGCTACGTCAACAAGCAAAATTGCCGCATTTGGAGTGAAGAGAATCCACATGAGACCCTTGAAACGCCATTACATCCACAAAAACCGACTGTTTGGTGTGCTCTATGGGCTGGTGGAGTCATTGGGCCATACTTCTTCCGCAATAATGCTGGAGAGGCAGCTACCGTTAATGGAGACCGGTATAGAGCCATGATAACCGACTATTTTGTTCCCGAATTGGATGGCATGAATGTGGATGAGTTGTGGTTCCAACAAGACGGCGCTACATGCCACACAGCGCACGTCACAATCGATTTATTGAAGGAAACATTCGATGAGCGCATAATTTCGCGGAATGGACCTGTCAATTGGCCACCAAGGTCGTGTGATTTGACACCATTGGATTATTTTCTTTGGGGATATGTGAAGTCGCTTGTCTACACCAACAAACCAGAAACGTTAGGGGAATTGGAAGCCAACATTCGTGGCGTTATTGCCGACATACGGCCCCATATGCTCGAAAAAGTGGTTGAAAATTGGACCTGTAGAATTGGCTTTATTCGAGCCAGCCGCGGCGGCCACATGCCCGAAATCATATTTAAACATTAATGGCATAAAATTATCCTTCCAATAAAGCCAAATTGATGGACCTTTAAACGATTTTATTGTGTTTTATTTCAATTCGAAGTTCTATACCCCTAAAAAAACACCCTTTATGTATGTTTTTTTGCCTATAATACAATTTAAGGTGACAATGGATACTCTATTCGCATAGAACCGATCTCTATAAAATCTGTAAACTCATATAGTGCATGCGTTGCAACTATGGAAAAACTTGAATTTGATTTTTGTTTTTTAATTGTATTTATCAAACCGGCAGTTACATTTAGTCAATTAGTCGAAATCGAATATTGGTAGTTGCTATTCGACTAATCGATTAGTTGAATAATTGATTGCAAACAACAGCCCTACAGTTTTATTGTTGTGACAACTTTTGTTTGGTATAGTCTTTATTTGTTTTTACCGTTGCTTTTCGTTATTCTTATTATTGTGTTTAGTTGTTTTCTTTATTTTCTCTTAGTTCTTCTTTTTGTTTAGTATTTCATTAGAATCCTTTGTCCTTCTTTTCTTACATTTCTCTTTTATTTTTCGGTGTTATCTTGTTTTTGCTGTAATATTTAAACTTTACCGGACAACCAATTCGATTTATGATTGCTGGATTGACTTATGATTGGTTGTTAAAATTTTTTTTATTATTTCGTAATTTTTTTTGTTTTTCTCGCATCTTTACCTTTTTCTTATCCTCTATCATCTTTTCGTATATTGTTCTCTTACTTTTCTCCGATATCTTAGTTTTGCTATAAGCTTTAAACACTCCCGGGCAATCATTCCGATTTAAGATTGCTTGACAACTCTGTTTCTAAACGATCACACGCACGCTTAGGCGCTACCTTCAAAGACGCAGTATTTTTCCCTGCTTTTATTTTTTATCTGGTTCCTCTTCGCGGTCTTGTTTTTCTATATTCTTTTTTTATTTTTCCAGATGTTGTTTTTGTTATAACAACACCTCTGAGTCGGCAAGTTTTCCTAAGAACAAATTTAATATGTATCTCACTCAAGTTCTATTGCAACTGTTCTCCAAACAATTGTTCGTCTTTCCAACAAAATAACTCAAAATAGCTGTTTTTGCATCTACAGCATACTCTTTCGCTGTTACCACTATTGAGTGCTGTTAAGTACGGCTGCTCAAATATTTCTTATTTTGAGGGCTCGTCTTTTGTGAGAGCGCTATAATTACTGTCATTGAAAGAAGTAGTTAATATTTTTTGTTGTAATTATAACAAACTATGGAGCAGAGAAATTACATTTGCTAACCTCACTGAGCTGTGGTGTATGTTTGTAGATTGGTGTTGGTGATTTTTCGAATTATATACTCTTTTCTCTTTCATGAGAAATTTATTGTTTTTGTTTTTTATAAATATATTAATTTCATTTGTATTGCTGTAGTCATCATTAAGAGCGACATCACTGATTTTTTAAAAATCCAACCTCAGCTCAGCTCATTGGAATTTATATATTGACAGCAGACTCAGAGTCGTATTGGGCGCGTATACCAGAACGCTCTTGTCGGCATCGTCTGGCAGTTGTCTACCTTGTGTTTTTCTGAATCGCGTTTGCTGTTTTAAATATTATACCCAAGTGTGCAGAGCAACACGAGTTAGATGTATGGTCTTCGAATTATCGGATAGAAAATTTGATGAGGTTCGCCTAAAGGCCGGCTAGGTTTTCCCCTTTAAAATCATAGGCCTCTCAAGGAAAGCCTTAGCCAATTTGTTAATGCTTTTTAAGCCAGGGGCCGGGTAGTAACATCTAGAAAAGTTATGGAAGTGTAAAATGAATCGCAGAAGTCCTTACCAAGATTTCGAAACGCTTATTCCGCCTAAGAAATGGGAAAATACTTTATACAGCAGTCGAGCTAGGAGAAGAAGATCCTGGTACCGGAGCTTATCGAATGCATATTCGGCAAAGAACTGTCAATCATACTAGTAAAATAATAAGTACTAATCGTAATGCGGGTTATTGGTTTAGAATATGCCTGAGGCAGGCATACTGGTCGTAAGAGGTGACTAATATGCACAAAGGTAATGACGTGCAACTCGATGGTTGATCTACAGATATGTTCCCTCTCACCGCGCATTACCCATCTCCTTCTTCCTTACGGAAGGAGGGATGGCATGGCCTAGAAGGTTTCACTGGTCATAAATCGTTACCACGACAGTCGGGCAGTACCACAAGGGAGTACCGGAGCGTACCAGGTTCATATCCTACAAAGGACTGCCACGTTACAAACAACAGCAACAAAAACATTACCGGTTTGCCTGATTATTTTCTTGAGAATCCATTTAGTGATTGATTACAATTTATTATATAAAATGATATATTAAAAGTAATGATAAAAAAATCAAAGTTTTTATACCTTTCATGAACATGAAATGGTATATTAACTTTGGTCCGATGTTTGTAACGTTTAGAAATATAAGAGATAGACCCACCATTAGTATACCAAATTGATCAGGACGATGAACTGAGTTGATACAGCCATGTCCGTCTGTCCGTCTGTCCTTCCGTCCGTCCGTCTGTTTGAACGCAAACTAGTCCCTCAATTTTTGAGATATCTCGATGAAATTTGGCACACGGATGTATTTTTGTATTATATTAGCCATTTGTCGGATCCGATATAATCGGGTCCCTATAGCATATATTTCCCATACAACCGAACGTTCAAATAAGAGGATTACGATCATTTCTCCCTCATTTTTAAAGATTAAAACTTGAAACTTGGTGAGATATTTTCTTATGAATAGCAAAAGATTTCGTAAAAAAATCACCAAGATCGGAGCTATTTATAGTATATATCCCATACAACCGATCGTTCAGATAAGAGGATTATGGCCATTTATCCTTCATTTTGGAAGATTAAAACTTGAAACTTGGTGAGATATTTGCTTACAGATAGTAAAAAATTTGTAAAAAAAATCGCTAAGATCGGAGCTATATATAGTATATATCCCATACAACCGATCGTTCAGATAAGAGGATTATGGCCATTTCCCCCTCATTTTAAAAGCTTAAAACTTTAAACTTGGTGAGATATTTTCTTATGAGTAGCAAAAGATTTCGTAAAAAAATCACCAAGATCGGAGCTATTTATAGTATATATCCCATACAACCGATCGTTCAGATAAGAGGATTATGGCCATTTATCCTTCATTTTGGAAGATTAAAACTTGAAACTTGGTGAGATATTTGCTTACAGATAGTAAAAAATTTGTAAAAAAAATCGCTAAGATCGGAGCTATATATAGTATATATCCCATACAACCGATCGTTCAGATAAGAGGATTATGGCCATTTCCCCCTCATTTTAAAAGCTTAAAACTTTAAACTTGGTGAGATATTTTCTTATGGATATTAAAAGATTTCGTAAAAAAAATAAAAGAAAATTAAATGTATTGCTGACAAAGTTTTAGAGAACTTTAAACAATGCGTATTTAAGTTTGCACGTATTCATGAAAGGTATAAAGCCTTCTTTTTTTGCTTTTTTTAATAATCGTACAAAATCATGCCTTTTTTTAATCGTAATCAACTAATAATTGACTTTTGTTGAAAAAAATTGAAGTAATCTCTCTCTATGGCGCGATATACAACAGGTATATCATCATAAACCTCCTAAGAGATTTTTGCGCCAAGCTTCTCTTCCAATTTTTGGTGTGCCGATTTGAATTTTCCCTACAAATTGGTGGGACCTACAGTTTTTTGCCGACTCTGAACGGCATCTACAAAGGAGACGAATTTTTTGCTGAGAAGCCTGTCATGGCAGAAATACACTCGGAGAGTTTGCCAAACCACTGCCGAGGGGCGATCCCGTTTTGAAAAACTTTTTTCAAATCACTTTTGATGTTACCTGTACCAGGGCTCGAACCATGGACCTTCGGTGTATTAGGCCGGCAACACTACCTTCACACCACGGCGGCCGCCAATTGAAGTAATCAATACCAATTAAAAAAACCGTCTTAACAATTGATTACTCATTATTAATAAAATACAACATTTTTGATAATTTTTGATAATCGTAAAAATTCATAATATTTTTTTTAATAGTGATCAATTAATAATTGACTTTTATTGAAAAAATAATATAATCATTACCGAATACTAAAATGTGTCTCATCCATTCATCACTAATTATTAATCTATATATAAAAAAGAAAGTGACGTTAGTTCCAACGCTCATAACTCAAGAACGCCTGCACCTATTTGGATGATTGATTAGATTGTTCTCTGACCAGAATAGGAGAATACCCAATAAAATTTCCGAAAAATTCCTGAAAAAAAATTTTATATTCCCTTAATTTTTAATCGTGCGAATTTTAATAATTTTTTTTTTGGTAGGAAAGCTCAATAATGGATCGATCGATGGTGAAGTGGAATTGTGTGTGTGTGAAATAGTTACATCTATAGGGATAGTGATAGCGATAATGATAGGGATAGGAAAAGAAAATATTTCTAGATCCATTCAGGTAAATATCTGGGCAGTACAAAGTCTGCCGGTCCCTCTAGTCAAATATAAAATTTTTGATAATCGTAAAAAATTATGTCTTAAATGTTTTTTTTAACCCTAATCAATTAACTGCATTTTCTTAAAAAAAAAAAAAATTTAAATAAGCATTACCAATTAAAAAGCCGTCTAAGAGGTCTGCTGTTCTCGGCATAATTTTGCTGCATCTCGTTGTGTTTTTTTTTTATTTTCAAAAGCTTGAATAAAAATTGAAATTTTAATCTTTATTCAACATTTTTTGAATAACAAATAACATTTCACTCATCGCTCACATTTTTTTGAATAATGAATAACATTTAATTTTTTGTTTAAGAAGTTTTTTATTCAAAGTAACCCAACCCTGGTTTGAACATGGGATCAACGTCACGATTTGAACACATCACCTACTCAATCATTATGTACAAGCAGTTATGAAACCTCACAACCGGGTATACAATTTTTGCTTTCAACCCAATTTTGCTCTTTAATTACACAAATCTTGCTTACAGGCAGCTAACAAAAGCAATGCAAGGCAATATTGCCAGCGGTGTGATTGGAACGGCTGCTGCTACGGCTTATATGAGTTTAGGTCTGTTTGTATGTGACTCCATAAATATTTCTTCAAATTTATATTCTACAATGTTGGAGCTGTTGGCGAGGTTGTCGTGTGATTGTTTGTCAATACCCAACAATTTTTGATCCAACATCGTCTTCGCTATTATTTTTTTGATAACAACCAAAACGAAAATGTTTCCGACTACTTTAAGGTGCTGCAACGCAACTCACCACTGCCCACTACTCATTACTCACTAACTCCAATTGGTGAGTAAAGTTTTTGTTTTGCAGGCGTTGGTGAACTTCTGCTACATAGTATTGGAGCAAAGTTGTTGGTCGTTTAGCTGGCTGCTGTTCATGGAGCAATCGTTGGCGGCCCAAAGTCGTTGGAGTCATTCGGTATTTCGGTTCAGTTTCATTTGGAGCGTGTTTACGAACGGTTCGTTTGTGTTGACGTTTTCGCGTGAATAAGAAAAAAATCTCTGTGTAGTGTCTCGCTATCGTTCAATCGCATTCGCAAATTGCACGCTATACTACTGACATACGTATATTTAACCTCGCCTTTGGTGTTCGGTTATCGGTTATTTGGTATATTTATTTTCGCTTTGTTCATACGAGTTTCGCGAAATGAAAATTTTGCAAATAAAGTTTATATATTTTTTAACGAAAAAGTGTGTGAATTATAATTGGTGAAGAAGAAAAAAAAAAAATTTGAAATATTTAAAAGTGAAATATTTAGTGTGCCTCCCTGTAGCAGCGCTTTAACCTTTTAACCTAATGCTAAGACCAGTTTTATGCTTGGAGTGTGTGTAGTGTGCCCTCAAGCGCTATCACACAGCTGGCTTTGTTAAAAACACTCGTTTTGTGTGTGGTTTGTACGTAAATTTCTTAGCGATCCACAAAGCTCTTCTGCATATTAGTTGCGGAGCCATCGAAGCGACTAGAGCAAACTGAGGTGTGTAGTATTTGTTGGTGATTTTTTCGTAGTCTTTTTTTTTCATTTTACATATATTATACTTGTGCATACATACATACTCACCTACTTAGCTAGCTTCGACATCGTCATTTGGTCGTATTGTCATTTCGTCACTCTGGACGCTGTCGTTTTTTTTTGGAGTCGAAAGTGTTTTTTCGTGCGTGTGAACGTATTATTAAAGTTTAAATGGTAGATTCAATGTGAGATAAGCAAACATAAATTTCGATTATATTTAAACAGCATCATTATAATCTGAACACCTTAAATAAAATTTAAGTTCGAGTTAAGTGCAAGATTTTATAACCAGCTGTGAGCTTAACAACAGGCCGCACACAACAGTAATTCAAGGAGCGGTGTAACAAAAATAAAAAGCTGATGTAATAGCAGTACTTCTTTAGCCATGCTTAGCCGGCAAGTCCACTCATGGATACGACCTAAAGAGTGGTACACTAAATTAGCAGCCCTTGGTCGGGTAGAACCGGAATCATTCCACGGGTATCCGCAGTCGGGCTGGGGCCGCAAGGTGCTTGTACTGGAACGTATGGGATTCATTGCTGGAAAAAAACTTTCAACATAAGTATAGTACTGTATGGTCCATCAAGTTTTATTCCATGCATGGATGCGCGTACTAAGCACAGTGAAATACTGCTGCAATTATAATATCAAGTACCTGGGCGACCGACCTTTGCTCGGTATTTTCTTAGGTTGCTATACAATTTAGTTTGCTTTATATGCTCATCACTAAAGATATTCTGTTATTTGTATGAATAATTTTATTTACCAGCAGTGAAGCTTTTCCAAAAGAGATTTTAAAAACATATTCTGATAAAAGAAAGATGTCTACATTTTTTTTTATTGGTAACAAAGTTTGTATACACATAATTACTTCTTGATGACTGTTCCAAAAAGTTTCCCATACATTCGACAAGTCTTTACTAGATTTCTTGCTGAATTGTATGGCTAGAGGCTGTCCATTGTTATCAAATAATAAAGAAAGAATAGGGTTATATGAGTATTTTTGTCTATATATCGCTCAACATTCTTTGATTTCTTCTTTATTTTTCAAGATAGAATTATTCATAACTTTTAATACATATGAAATCCAAGCCAACACTTCTTTCCATACCATGATCCGAGTACCTCTCTTATTTTATTTCGGAAGCATTACTTTTAACGCATTTAGTCGCTTATCTCTTAAGAACTCCACATATAACATACCATGCATGAATATAGATGAATTTATCTCCACTCCGACAAACTCAAGAGTTTGTCCCAGAGCTATCTGCGCGGTCATGGCAAATGTTGGACTTACTGGAAATTGATGCCGTTACATGGTACACCCTAGCGTGCTCTGGATGAGTGTGTTGCCCCATTTCTTAATACGTAGGAAAATACATTTTGCTTGATACCCATTGTTTAAACAAATAAGCTGTAATTTTATTTGCATTACATGCTATTGTAATTCGCAACCATCTTATGAAATATTCCAAAGATATTGTTTATGTTTGCAATCCGAAATCGGGGTTTTTCACAGCAAAAATGAGGAGGCCAATCCCGCCCCCCCATTAATACATAGAAGGTGACCCGCAACCCATGTTCAGTATAGAACAAATTATTTAAATAAAAAAGTAATAATTTAAAATTACCAAAGGTTGCCCCTTATGCAACATGTGCTCCCCACCCTCCGATCTACTCACTGAACAAATAATAAAATAATATAAAATAATATACAAACGTTAACTTAAATAAGCTACTCCATAAAGCTTAGATACCCAAATTGGCATATTTTATGTCATTTAAAAAAATGAAACAACACCTGGGTGAAAATTCCTAGAATATAGTACACAATATACATACCACGGCCGCCGTGGTGTGAAGGTAGTGTTGCCGGCCTACCACACCGAAGGTCCATGGTTCGAGCCCTGGTACAGGTAACATCAAAAGTGATTTGAAAAAAGTTTTTCAAAAAGGGGTCGCCCCTCGGCAGTGGTTTGGCAAACTCTCCGAGTGTATTTCTGCCATGACAGGCTTCTCAGCAAAAATTCGTCTCCTTTGTAGATGCCGTTCGGAGTCGGCAAAAAACTGTAGGCCCCACCAATTTGTAGGGAAAATTCAAATCGGCACACCACAAATTGGAAGAGAAGCTTGGCGCAAAAATCTCTTAGGAGGTTTATGATGATATACCTGTTGTATATCGCGCCATAGAGAGAGAGATACATACCAAATTTCATCCAAATCGGTTGAGCGGCTTTCGTGATAGTCTAAACATACAAACATACACAAATATAAAATAATAGCTCGTTCAAAGTTTTAAATAAAATATTAGGAATAGTTTATCGAACCTGCTAACTCTATTTCACTCTCAAAACAGTAATTTTGGTCCGAAAGCCCAAAACAAAAAAAATATTGGCCATTGTTAGAGGGTAAAGATGGGCTTGAAAAATATTCTCTAGAAAATTTCATTAGAAGATAGAACAATTGAATTTAGCCCCTTGAGATATGCAACACATTTGACAGCTTCCCCTTATTGACGTTTTCCTTGCTGCCAAAGTATATTACTGATGTGGAGTATGCTAATGTTTGTTAGTAAAGACTATTTCAAGGCGCGATCTCTTTGTTCTTCGTGATCTTCCAGGTCTTCGGTGCAACAGTTTTGTTTGAGAGTTATCGAAGTGAAATTTTGTGTCCAATGTTTTTTCTAGATAATATCTTAAAACTCTACTAATCTAGAAAATGCTTTTTGTTCAGACCGAAACCACGGTCTAGAGATCAATTAGAAATTACTTTCGTAAAATTCAATCTCAAAAGTCGTTAGACTTGGTGATTATATTAGAACGATTTTCCGTCATCTCTTGTCAAACTTGATTTTGTGACAACCCGTTGTCGGTGTTCTGCCATATTCAGTGCTTCGCTTCGTTCAGAACCACGCTGTCGGAAAATGAACAAACTAATTATGGAAGCTATAAAATAATTCCAAACAATAATTCTTTAATATCTTCAGATGCTTGGCAGGCGTCTTATTGAATTCTTACTTGCTTCTCGCAACACCATTTGATTTGATAGGCTCATCTCCAGAACAGTTCAAAGAAAAACTAGTGAGAAGTTTTTTTTTGATACATTTTTTGGTCGTGTTACTAAAGTTTTTTTTTTAATGTAAAGCATATGCACTTTGATGTTTTTAAATTTTCAAACTACTCTTTTTCGAAATTGTATGTAACTTCGAGGGAAAACGGTTAAAATTGTCGTATGCTAATGAAGTTGTGTAAATAACATCCGTATACCTATTAGAGGGATGTATGATGAAAAAATAATACTTACTCAATTGATGGGGTTGAAAACCCTGGACCAAATCGAAGACAAGTGTATACACTTTAACTTGTTTTTGTACTTATATCAGTACAAGTTTCAAACGCTTTGCGAAAAAAGCATTCTGTAGATACCCATTTTAATTTATTCTGTTGGCCCATTCCTTTCAAAGGCGTCTTCGTATTAAAATAACTCCTCACGCTGTACCTTATAGTCATAGCTAACAGTGAAACTAATTTATTTATTTCGAAATAACCTAGATTACAACTTACTTACAGACTACGAGGATTTGTGCTTAAAACCACAAACCTGACACGTTACTAATCAAAAACTAGCGTCACTCACTAAAGATTTGAAGACGGTCTTAGGCGAAGAAAAGTTATTGCTAAAGAATAAGAAATAGTATTGAACTGCTTCATTGGTTCAAATATAGAGCATTAGAGGCATACAGGGTCCGGACGCAATCAGTATAAAACATTTCCCTATATCGAACTAATCCAGCAGGAATATGGAAGAAGATGCTCTCGAGGAGACGTGGTGAATCTATCACACCGTAAATAATGTTGAAGATGTTGAAGTGATTTTAGGTCTGTGAGTGCACATCTGGCATTGTAAAAGGGAATAGGCTCAGAAAAGTTCAGTGATCGCATGTCAAAGCCTAAAAAGATTTTTTGTACTCCTTCTGATATGGCATCCATGATAAGACCTTCAAATAAAATAAGCATATTTAAGCTCGGAGCGCACGAGAGGCGTAAAAAGTAGTTTAAGAGTATAAGGATTTGTAAAGTCAGGGCTAGAGCGCCGAATAAAAGCCAGTAGCGACTAGTTGTAAACACCTTTAGCTCATAAGCTTATAACAGGAAAGTTGAAATGTCAATAATAATAAAAATTACAAAAAGTAGGGTGCCTGGTTTCTCCAGTGAACTCCACTGTCAGAAAATCTGGAGGAGAAGCACACACAAGTTTGAGAGAAATATTGTTTCTATATCGGCTCCGAAGACCTTAACTAGCTTACATATTGCTGCCTGCTGTTTTCTTGAAACATTTTGGTGTGGTTTTGTCTGATTCCATTATTTTTAAAAAATACCTGTTAAATAATGATAACTAACCCTAATGATACCCGGTTTGACTAACTACTTTTTTGAGAAACCATTTAATGATTATTTACCAATTACTTTAAATGTTTAGTGATAATTTTCCAATTAATTAAAAAAATAATCAAAAAATCATGATTTTTTACGATTATTAAAAAAATCACAAAAAGGCGAAAATAACCAATAAAAGTTGTTTTGATTAATAATTTTTAATTAATTTTTGTTTTTTTTTAGATTATCTTTAATATGCAGTTTTGTAGCTCATTAAATTCACGTATATTTAGTAAGATACCAAGCTTAAGCCGCTAAAAGAATTACATTATTTTTGGCTATTTTTTTTCGAGACGACCTGCCATTATTTTCAAAGAAAATTCTTAGCTCGGCTATAAAACAAATTACCAAAAATCAGATACAAAACTGTGACTCGAAAAAAAACCTAAAAATTTTTGGTAAAAAATGTAAGATTTTGATAAAATTGTCGAATTGTTTTGAATTTTCCACAAAGTCCCAAGTTCAAGTTTAAAATTTAAATTCCGAAATTATTAAAAAGAAGTAATTCTTGCTGAGAATTACAATTTTTATGGCCCCGCATTTGGACCGTGAGCCACTGTATATTGAGTCGTATACTAAAGCGAATGTGTATACAAAAATTTTTGCTATGAAACCTTTTTCCAAACCTTTAATATAAGAAAATCATCAACATTTGGTTCATCTATAAAAGACTTAAACTACTAATACACTTGTACATAAGCATGTATATATGTACATATGTACTCAATAGGCAGTGTTGTAATAAAACACAAATATCGAGAAACGTGAAATACCAAAGCTAAAGCTATTAAAATCGTGAATTTTATACGAAACCAGAAATTAAGTAACCCAATCAAGTAACCACATTTCAAACACGACCAATTCAATCCGAAACATTGACTCACTTTGCGCGCACCCCTCACCGCCTGCCAATCACTTTCGTTTACATTATGTGTTTATGAAAAATAAGCAAAAATAATAAAGTAAAAAAATAACAAAAAAAAACCACGTACTAATAAAAAATAAACAAAAGTTAAATGCGAAAGTCGAATACATAAATAACAATTGAAAAGTAGAAACTAATTTTGAAAGCAATGAAACGGAATTATTAGTGTGGTTTTTGATGTGAGAAACTAATAAAACAAGAATGCATGTTAACTGTGTAAATTCTGTGGTAACTTATGGAAAAAATATGTTTTCTAACATATACAGTGGTACAGTGGTGGTAAAAATAACAACTCAAAAAATTCTAAAAATTCAGTGGAAATTTTGAGGCACTTTTTACTTGTACATTATTGTTCCAAAATCGAATGAGCTACAGAAATGTTTTAAAAATTGTGGCCAAAAGTTTAAACTATTGATGGAAATTTTTGAAATTTTGATTAACTTTATTGAACTTTGTTTACACTTTAGACATTTTATATAATTAATTTCTGTGTAATTTCGCTTTAGCTGCGGCAATAAAGGGGAAAAATAAAGTAATTTTTTTGAATTCTTCAGTAAAGTGATTTGAAAGTTAAAATTGTGGTGTAAATGTATGAAATTCAGATATAGTTTTTTGTCCATAAAATCAATCAAGTTTCGATCAAGAGCTGTAAAATTTTGCTTGATTATAGATCCTAGCACGGAGAACACAATGGTGGACTATCTCGTTTACGACCAAACATGGGTTTGGCTTTTTCCGCTTACTGTCACAGATATTTTAAATAAAAATGATAAAAAACACGTAAACTTATATACAGTGTGCGATAAAATTTAAGCGCCGAAATTCCCTGTAAAAATTTTACTCAAAAAAATCATAAGTACAAAGTCCTATAGTGATTTTTTCAGGAAGAATATATATTAGGTATTGTAAATTTGAATAAATCAAAGTACTTTACCAGCTCATCCAAAAAATTTGGTACAAAGAATCCGATGAACTCAAAAAGTAGCGCGACAGGACTAAAGAACCATCAAATATCTATGGGACAACCCCATTTTTTTCGTTATTTCGTGGAATATCCGTGGCTTTTTATGGCAGGTTCGCATTGTGTTAGCATTGAGTATATTATTTAAGTAAAATATCTTGGGAAATAATTTTTCAAGCCTGCTCAACTTGTACGAATTAAATTTTATTTTTTGCATCCATCATTTTCTTTAGATTCTCTGTTCGGTTAGATAGCACCGGCCACGACAATTCGTCTACATAATTAGCCCTAAAAAATTTTTTCAAGCAAAGCGCTCTACGTTTCGGCAGAATGTCTTCATAATAGAACCACCTTAGTGGCATTCATTTCCCCTCTAGTAGTAGGATGAAGCTTTTATGAATATTTTTGTGCATGAAATGATAAAATACCAGTTCAATCGTATAATTTGGGCCTACTCTATGACCAAAGAAATGTCTACAAATCCCTACACCACCTCAACCTTCTTGGTCGTAGTGTACTACTCCAATTTATTTGGAATCTTGAAAACCCTTTTTTATCTTCTATCTGAAATCAAAAGGGTTTCAAAGCTCCGAAGTGAAGTAATCGGTCTTAAAGAGCACGTTTTCAAATGGTTCTACCAGACCTGTTAAGTAATGATTAATAATCAAAATAATAAAAATAATAAAAAAAAAAAAAAATTCAAAAAAATCAAAAAAAATTAATAAAACCAAAAATAATCAAAAGTAATCAAGACAATCAACTTTTTTTTTGATTGCTTTTGATTATTTTTGATTTTTTTTGTTTCTTTTTTAATTATTTTTGATTTTTTTACAATTCTAATCAATTAGTAATTAAAAATTTCTGAAAAGAATTAAAATAATCATTAATGATTGAAAAAGCTATTTAATCAATAGATTACTCAATTTTAATGGGAATTTAGCAGGTCTGGGTTCTATATGGAGTGTGGATATCACGAATTCTTTCATAAAACTTATTGTGGAAATAAGAACAAATATTTACTTTTCAGTGTTTTTCGTGCACTAGCACCTCCCTGTACAGTGCGCAGGAAGCCAGTTAAATGGAAAAACGTTTGTCGTAAGCTATATAAGGCCATGCAAAATGTTTAATACATTTTGAAATAGTATTTTCTAAAATTCATTCGCGAAGCACTATGAAATAATTATTTCCAGCAAAATCTTTAAGACTTCTACAGATCATCCAACGTTTAACGGCTAAATAAAAGAAGGGAAGCTTTGTTTGAAATGTTTCGAAATATATCGGCGCGGTTGTTGTGGCTCACATTTACCACGATTTTATTGTTTTTACAAAACGTTTAAGGAAAACAAGACCTACCTTGATTTGGTGCTTTAGTTTTGTCGCACAATTTTTTTAGTTACCTGAAAAGTGCAAATAAATTTTTTTTAATGGACTATGAAAACTGTTTTTCTGTTTCATATTTCAAATAAATAATATGTGACCTTCATCAATTAAAGAAAAACAAAATTTAAAAAATGCAAATAGTATTTTCTTTAATCATGTTTAGCAAAGGGACTTTTGGTGCTTTAATTTTGTCGTACACTGTGTATCGACGGCTGAGTGGAAGATCACCCTATTTCAAAATATTTTTCAAAAACACCCTATCTCAGAATTTCTTTGAAGAAAGCCCCACCTCAAAATTTTTTTCAATAACGCTCTATTTCAAAATTTGGTTTAAGAACAGCCTATCTCAAAATGAGTTTCAAAAACGCCCCATCTGAACGAAAATTCAATACAGATTTAGCTGAGATAGGGCGTTTTTGAATCAAATTCTCAGATAAGGCATTGTTGAAAAAAACTCTGAGACAGGGGGTTTTTTATTCAAATTGTGAAATAGAGTGTTTTTTAAACAAATTCTGAGATAGGGCGTTTTTGAGATACATTGTGAAGTACGGTAATCTTCCACTCAGCAGTCGATATATTGCAGGAATATAATCATTATCAATTTTGGTACTATTATTTTTGCCATCACTGTAAAGAGTATAAATTATTTCTTGACTGCAACCGTGTTTTAAAAATGGAGTTCGAAAAATGAATAATTTTTGAAAACCAGTGACAAATGAATACAGTGTCATTGATTAACAAATCATTGAGGCAAGCATTAAAAAACAATACAGTTAGGGTAAAGTTAGAGATAAATCTTTCAATCAATTTAAGCTTTAAATTCATATTTGAACAGTTAAGGATTCAAAGATTTGGTGAAACCCTATAGGGATCTATTATTATATCCCATCTTTCCAGGTCTATCGTTTTACTTAAAAAATTAAAAAATCAGAAAAGGGTATAAACTCCACTTTGCAAGGGGTAATAATTGTTTAAGTAAAAATCAGCTTATAACTTTTCATTGAAATAGTTTGTCAAAATTACGGGTAATTGACGTCGAACATAGCAGAGCTTTTGAATAGTAGTAGGAGGCGCCACGCCCACTTCCACTATGCTCAATTATAACTAATTTGCTGAACATTTCATAAAGCCCCTTCTAAAAAATTTATAAATATGTTTCGAATTTCTTCGTATACGGACACTTTGGAAGTAATTTGTTACTGATACTTATTTTTTTCGCAAAGATTATTCCTATTATTTTTGTCTATGATCGATTTAAAAATGTTTCCTATAAAATTGTGCATGGTTGTTATTCGATTCTTTCTATTTTCTCTTTTGAAATCTCCGTTATAAGGGGTATTGCGTGTGCTAAATTGTGTTCTGCTACCTTCCGCAGTGTTTGATTTATGATTAATAATATTTGTAAAATTAGCTCAATCAAAAGTGGGCGGTGCCACGCCCAGGTAGATTTAAAATTTCTACATTTACCAACTTTCGAACAAATGTCACAGAATAACTGTAATTAGAATGAGACACTTCTCGGTTGTGGATACTACATACAGTGAAAATGAATGAAATCGCCTGTCAACAGCGCCTAATTTTAAATACAACTTTTTTTTAAATAGGTAGATAAATAGATAGGTTTTATTTGTGGGGGTATTTCCGACCATCAGTGAAAAATCAGGGACTTTAGCTGGAAATATTTATGTTTAAATACGACAAAAAAAAATGTTCCTTTTATACCCATGTTGGCACATCTCTCTCAATTTGAAAAAAATCAAACAGGTGGCAACCATGAATTTTTTCTTTTGGCAAATCTTAAGTAGGAGGGCAGCATATTGCCCATGCTCAAAAGTTTACCCAAATAACACAAGTGGTTGAGAGATAATATAGAATATGCCTTAAAATATATATAATGGGATTAGGTGGCAACCTTAGGTGGTAGGTAGGTAGGTAAAATGGCTGCGACAAAAGTCGCCCAAGTAGCTTTAAAAGCCGTTTTGATGCCATAAAACTCGTAGAGACCTACAACTAATTATTATGCTACAACCAACCAGAGTTGTTTATAAATTCCAGGATGCTTGGAATCCCTAATTCAGATACCTTCCCTAGGTTTTCCAGAAAAGGGGTCCCAAACACTCTTAGTCGTGTTCTGGCTAGAGCCGGGCACTTACACAGGAAGTGCTCAACGGTCTCCTTCATATCGATGTCTTTACAGCTTCTGCAGTGGTCGTTGTGCGGCAAGCCCAGTTTTTCCGCATGCGTACCTATCGTCCAGTGACCCGTGCAGACTGCTACAAGCTTGTAGGTGTCTACTCTGGACCTGCTTAGGAGACTCCTTGTCCTATTCTCGCTGTAGTTCGGCCAGGTGGCTCTTGATACTGCACAGGTAGTAGTACCTTTCCACTTCCGTTGTGCCTCATTAAAATAATATTTTTGAATGTTCCCCTTGGCCACTGCCAGGGGTACACCAATCTCGAGGCTGGGTACCTCTTCATTTTCTACTGATGAGCCCGCCCGTGCTAGCTCATCAGCCCTCTCATTACCCTCGATCCCTTTATGACCCGGGACCCAGATAATGGATATTTCTAGGACTTCAGCTAGAGTAGCCAAGGTCTGCTTACATGCATGCACTGCACTAGAGCTGGTGTGTGGCGATGCGATTGCCTTTATCGCTGCCTGGCTATCGGTGAAGATAGTCACTTTCCCAGTGATGTTCCTTTGTTCAAGCGATTTGCACGCCTGAGCAATTGCGAGAACCTCTGCTTGGAACACACTGCAATACGACGGGAGTCTGAATGCTGCCGAGATATCCAGACTTTCCGAGAATACGCCGGCTCCTACCCCTGAGTCCATCTTGGAGCCGTCCGTGTAAACTTCAATATTGTTATTTGTTGTAATCCTGCCCCTTTTCCACTCATTCCTGCTTGGAATGACTGTAGTGGCATTGCTCTCAAACTTCAGTTTGTGAGGATAATAATCTATTACGCTATTAATTATCCCCTCTGGGAGCGTGTTAAGGATACTACTATGCCCATGGTGAGTATCCTTCCAGCACCCGGACTCCCTGAGCCTTAGTGCGGCTTGTGCCGATGTACAAAGTATATATAAATCAATTGGAAGCAGGTTCAAAATAGGATCCAAAGCCGCAGTGGGGCAGGTGCGCAAGGCCCCGGTGGTGCCAACGCACGCGTTGCGCTGCACCTTCTGCAGGTTGGTGAGAATGTAGTTCTTGCGAACAGCTTCCCACCACACCACCGAGCCGTAGGTCAGCACAGGCCGGACCACCACCTCGTACAGCCACAACACCATCTTCGGCTTGAGACCCCATTTCTTACCAAACATCGATTTGCAAGCGTAGAAGGCGATACATGCCTTCCGCACCCGCTCCTCGATGCACTCTTTCCAGTTTAATTTGCAATCAATAATCAGCCCCAGATACTTGGTGCTGGTAGATAAGGTTAACTGCTGGCCATTCAGCATCGGTAATTCGAAGATAGGTGGCTTATACTTCCTCGTGAAGAGAAGAAGTTCCGTTTTGTCCGGATTCAGCCCTAGGCCACACTCTTGTGCCCACCTACTTAGTTTTGCCAACGTTCTTTCCATGATCTCGCTCATCACGGAAGGGAAGGGACCCGAAACAAGGATCGCCACGTCGTCTGCGTACGCCACAATCTTTACTCCATTAGTGTTGAGTTTTAATAGGATATTGTTCATAGTAAGGAGCCATAACAGTGGCGAGAGGACACCCCCCTGTGGTGTTCCTCTACATATCTGTTTGCTAGCTTTTGCTCCCCCTAGCTCTGCTGATATTTCACGCTTAAGAAGTAGGGATGAGATCCAGTTCCGTATTGGTTCTTCCACCCCTACCCCAACAAGCGCTGATGATATTGCGTCAGCTTTCACGTTGTTAAAGGCACCTTCCACATCAACAAACGCAGCTAGTGTAAATTCTTTATACTGGAGGGACTTCTCCACTGTTCGCACTACTTCGTGTAGCGCAGTCTCTGTGGATTTCCCCCTTAGGTATGCATGCTGTGCGCCGGACAGAGGGGAACCCTCCAGGAGTTCCCGTATATGTATGTCCAGCAACCTCTCAAACGTTTTTAGCACGAAGGAAGTGAGGCTTATTGGCCGGAAATCTTTGGCCACCTCGTGCCCTCTTCTTCCTGACTTTGGGATGAAAACCACTCTCGTTTTCCTCCATGTGTCCGGAATATGACTATAGAAAATGCAAGCCGCGAAGATCTCCTTTAACTCCCTAACCAGAGGTATCTGAGTCTTCTGCAGCATGATAGGGAGTATACCATCTACTCCCGGTGACTTATATGGTGAGAAGCTATTTATTGCCCAGGCAATTTTGTCTTCTGCTAGGAGTTTGTTTATTAACTCACTAGGTGCTCCCCGTTGCACCATTTCTCCTCTTTGCTCCGCCCCTTCAGGGTCGTCCGGGAAGTGAGCTTCAATCAAAATATCTAGGGTTTCCGCTGGTGACCCCGCCCATGTGCCATCAGCGCGCTTTACAAAGGTTTTATTAGAGTGTTCCCTGGCGAGTATTTTCCCGAGCCTTGCTGAATCCTTCGTGGCCTCGATAGATTCGCAATGCTCCTGCCAGGACCCTTAGGTGGTTACTTTACCTAGAATAATTTAAAAAAAAATCAGATAGGTGGTAATCCCTTAATATTACACCTAGTTAACTATTCCTAGAATGTAGTATATTATCTACATACCAAATTTCGTTTCCGGGATAGTGTGGGTATGCAAATACACAAGAATAGCTCGTTTATAGTTATGAGATTAAACTATATTGCTTTGTAAGTGTTAAATTAATGGTTATTTTGCAATTTTATTTCAACATTCAATAATCAATAGAAAATGTGTACAAAAAATAAGCAACAAACACCATTCAATGCTGATAGCTCTAATTCGGCACCTGTTAAACTTCACTTATCCGCAATTTTTTTACTACGCTCTGTCAATCACTTGGCCATCTGGCGGTTTTTCATATATCTGCTAATATCTTCCTTTCTACATTTTGTTAGTTATTCATTTACTTACTCACAATTGAAGGCATAATTATGGTGTTGTAAATAAAAATAAAATTTCAAACATAACCATTCAAAAAAAGCAGCAAAAACGGAATTGAAAAAACATTAATTGAATAGTGAAAGATGTTTCTTTAAAAAAAATTGTTTTTTGGGAAAATTTTCAAATCATATATTTGCTAAGAGTATAAGTTAGTCAAGCACAGAAATTCGCCGTATTCAAAATGTTTAATATACCCCCAAAACCTTGATTGAAAGCATAAAATACGACTTTTAATTGGTATTGTATTTACAGTGAATTTTTCATATGCCCCCTATATATCCATATCCTTTTAGCGTTAAATCTTCTTAGCTGTTTGAATTCTGAATAAACGTTTTCATTTCTATTGGTACGCCTTAACGAGCTACAGAAAATAATTAATATTCATGAAAACCAGAACATTTTAAATTTCAAATTGAATATAGTTTGCTCAAGTCGTACTAAAGCTTAAAAGAGAATTTTCTAGAAATGTAAAATTTTCCTCGAAATAACTCAATTCATGCGTATCTTTAATTTATATATTACATTTCAATTCTACTACTGCTCTCTTTTTTGATGTGCTATGTTACTAGATTTATATCTACAGTTAAAATTTTTGTTTGTCTGTCTAAAATTTATGACTGTGCGTTAAAGTCAAAAGTCAGTAGGTTAGTTGTGTATGTAAATGGGTTTTGTGAATTGGTTGTGCTCCAAAAAACTTCACCTTTAACATTTAAATTGATCAAATACTTACCTCTGTGCTTGTGTGTTGCCTGTAGAGTTGCTGCCAACAAAAACTGCTGAGGTAAAGGGAAGTGGTAACTGGGCGACCGAGCTTTGCTGGACATTTTTCGAGAATGCGATATTATTTCGTTTGCTGTAGATACTGATCAATAAATACATTCTGGTCGTGTTTTACTTACTAAATGTTTTTATTAATTAATTAGTTATCAAAACAGTATATACATATACACAGCGCTAAGTAAAAGCCCTAACTAGAAATATTTTGGTTGAAATATGACGTGAATAAAAATTTGTTTCATACCTAATTAAAAAAAATCAAGTAAGCTGGCAACTCCCTGAAAACCTCGTTAGTGGCAACATGTACTTACATATGCAAGAGAGTTAAGTCTGTAGCAAATACAAAATTTCCCAAAAATGTGTAAAGACGTTTTCGAGATAAAAGTGGATATGAACAAAAAAAAAATATATATAGGTGGCAAATCTAATTGGGAAATCTAACTGGTAATATTTATATTGATAAGCGACGTACAATACCTCACCTTAGGTACCCAAGTAATATATTTTTAAAATTTCTTAAAAGGTGGCAATGCTGTACAAATCTCCAGTGTCAACGCTACAGTAAGAGAGCTTGAAATCCAACATAGGTAACCCCAGCTGGTAGCCCTACCTATAAATATTCTTGTGGAAATAAAAAGTAAAATACCTTTTGCTTAATACCCATTTGACATATCTCATTTAAATATAAAATAATCAGATGAGTGGCAACACCATAAAATCATCCTGCGTGGCAACGCCTCTGTGATAATTCTAACAATGTAGTATACAATCTATATACCAAATTTCAAACGAGAATATTGCAAGTGTAAATAACGCATTATTAGTTTATTATCCGTCCAAAGTGAGAACGAAGGGAAGAACTGACCGAAATACATATATGTATCTATTTCGATTCGTTTAGGCTTTTACAAGCAATTGTTATGCCAACTAAATATCTACCTATAAAAAGTGGGAAAATTGTAGATCCAAGAACTTTTCGTTTCTACTCATTATCGTTTGTTATTTTGAGCTCAATGTTTTGCTTTGTAACATTTTCTCTTAAGCCAGTATTTCTTCTTCTTATCTATTAGTTTTCATCATACTATCGAACTCTTCTACCTAGCTAGGTAGTTAGACACGTAATGAACGTTGGATAGTAATGCAAAAAAAATTAAAAAAATTTTAGAATTTGCATTATACTGGGCCAAATAAAAAACATTATTTTTTTCGGAATTTATATTGTTTTATTTTTCAGAACGGCGAAAAAATATATTGTAAATGTTATCTTAATTTGTAGAGGTTATTGCTAGTATAGATTTTCAAGACTGAATTCATTTTTGGTATAAAACTGCAAAACCATTGTGTTAAAAGGAAAAAGCATGCATATATGTCCTACAAAAAATGTCTGATTTGAAACTTTCTCCGGCCAGCGGGTGTCCAGTGAGTGATCTAGCCTTAAACATTGGTAGGTTTTTTCGATTACCTGTTTTTGGTTTGGAAATTTGTAAACAATTCCAAAAACTATATAAAAAAGGGTAAATACCGACCCTTGAAAGAAACTGACTTCTGCATCCGAATACAATATCAGAATTCAATAATGGGTCTAGGTTTGGCCCTAACTCCAAAAGCCACCGCCTCTCTTTTGTTCTGGGTTTTTGAGGTGGAAACTAAAATTAATATAATTTTTGAAATTTTTTTTTTTTCATTTTGCTCAGACTAAGGAACATATCTATGTTTGTATATTTAATCAAGTTTGTATGTTTTCCATTTATATTGACTTTTAACTTGTGTATCTTTGCTTGTTGTTCATTCTACGGCATCGCTATTCTTTACTATTTTTATAAATACACAAGCGTACATACACTTCAGGCTGCAGCTTCTTTTTTATAATTATTTTATTTTTCTGAGTACACAACTCTTTATCGGCTTGTGCTGTTTATTATTTCTATAATTTTTTTCTTGACTGATTTATTACTTAGCTGGAAACTGGGTTTCACTTCAATATATTTTGATACATACTAGCTTTTTGTTTAGAATTCTAAATTAGTCTTACCATTGAAGATTTTTGATTGGAGATATCTCTTTGAATGATGAGGCAAATCATGTCAACTTCTTTACAAATGTTTTGTACTTAGAAAATAAACGAAGCAAACGCTGGCTTATCCATCCGAAACTAGGACATTTAAGTCTTAGAACAGGAAAAAAACAAAGGCCATCAAAGCGGTCATCCCTAGTTATTAGTCGCCAAGTGTACTTCTCATGAAAAATTGCCTAGTAAACTCATTTGCATACATTTTTTTGGAGACGCTTTTTCGCCAATACTCTAATGGCCTTTCGACGTTATATCCAAGTGGTCCATGATTCCGAGATATGCATTAGGATAGGAAAAATATCTATGCAGTATAATAAAACTTTAGAAAAGTCGTGTCTGTATAATGAATATTTCTTTAAAAAAATGACTAAGGTTGATGTAGGAAGTGTTGTAGAGGTCAACTGAAGCACTTTTTAATTTATTGTCTCTTTTTTTATCTATGGGGATGAGTATCAAGGCGGAAATGGGGATTCATTTATAGATTTAGAAGCAGATGAGGAACCGAGGATAGGAAGATGGAGAGGAGGAAGTATTTCGGAAAAACTCTACTGGAAGTACCAATAGTGATGGAGACTTAAACTAAACTTATGTGATAGAAAGGGTATGAAAACCGAAGCTGAGGAAAAGAGGATGATGATTAGAAATATGAGGGTAAAATACGAGAATATAGATGTTGAAGCTATATAAACGTTTATGAATATGAATGATCTGAGAGAGAAGTATGGAGATGAAGAAAAAGCGTCAACGGAAATGATTATGGTGGAGTTTAAGATGCATGGCAAATGGATGAGGGAAGTTTATAGCCTGTTGGTGTTGTTGTATTAACGACAAAAAAACTCCCCGAAGGTTTTGGGGAGTGTTCTCGAATTAACAGTCCTTGGCCGGATTTGAAGCCGGTACGCTCCAGTACTCCTCGACTGTTGTGGTAGCGATTTGGTATGACCAGTTAAAGCTTCTAGGTCATGTCACCCCTAATTCCGTAAGGAAGGATAAGATGGGTAATGAGAGGTGAGATCCGTAGATCAACCATCGAGTTGCACGTCATTACCTTTGTGCATATTAGTCGCCTCTTACGACCGGTATGCCTACCTCGGGCATAATCTAAACCCCTAACCCGCAGGTGTTAATGTTAATTTAGAGCTATTCACAATATGAGCGACGCCGGTTACTCTACTAGTTTATTATTATTCAAGGCTTCCGCGTTTCAAGAAAAAACGTTTACTCGAACCAGTGACCTTTCAGTACAGTAGGCGACCAGCATACTACCGTTATACCATAGACCGTGCTCGTTGTTGATCGAGGCAGAACCTTTTTTACTTTTCAGTTGCCTACTCAGGCCAGAGTAGAATTTTTTTAAAAATGCTTAGGTCCTTAGATACTTCTAAGATATGCTCCGCTCTAAATTCTTTCCGATTTTAGCTACCAGCTGTCGCACTACAAGTACAAAAGAGCTAAATGTATTAGCTTACGCATTACTCATCTTGTGCGTGCTTGACATTTTTATAATCTCAGCTTGTTGAAGTGGCAATGCTACTCATGCAATTCCCTTGACCACAATTCAACAAATAATCTCGTTTTAAAGTAACTCAGTTTCAATTGTGGTTAGGGTTTTATTTCTTCTTCTTCTTACAAACCAGAATGCATATCTCTGCAATGTAACTCCTCATCATATGCATTATCATCAACTCGGCTTCTTCTCGTAACGCATCGTCTGCCATTATACGCCACTTCATGGCCACCATAGCTGTTGCTAATAACTTTGTTCTTATTACTTTTATAGGCTTGTGGCTAATGTTTTATGTTTCTCTCTACGTCATTTTCTTGCTGTTAATCAACAGTTGAGATAGCAAATGTAAGCTGTATGGCAACTCTTTTATTCTTCGTTTAATAGTTACTTGTTCTCTTCCTGTCTTTGTCTTCTGTCTTGTTTGTTATATTTGCAAACTTTGAGCAATGAGCACCATTAAAAGAGCCCCCTACTTGAGACTTAGTTGCTTTTTGCTTTACACTTTGATTGCGCCAATTACTACAGTCAGGCCTCATCATTTACAACTCTCACTTTTCGTTTATTGCGCTGTCGTTTTATGTTGATAATTTTCTGCAGTTGGCTCACTCGTTTATTTTTTGTTTTTCGGTTATTTTCTGATACTTAAATGAACTAACTATAATGTTCTTTATTTACTTGGCACGACAGCTTTGCATGAATAAGCGCTGTATGTATTCTAGATTTTTAGAAACTACTTATTTTGGAAAACGAGGGAAGTATATACTGGTATATTTCTTGCAAACATGAGTCTCAATATTTTATGCTATAGTAGATTTTCAAAGAAAAACTAAATTTTTTAATTCATAACTCTGCAATATTTATAAATATCCGGTATGCACATGGCGATAATTTTTGTTTTTACAGGAAATTTTACCTAGACTTGTTAAATTTGATTAGTAATTAGTAATCAATTAGACGGCCTTTTTAATTGGTAATGATTATCTTAATTTTGTTTTCAAGCAAAGGCACATACTAATTGATTACGCTAAGAAAAAAAGTAAAAAAAATAAAAAACAAGTAAGGAAGTCTAAGTTCGGGTGGAACCGAACATTAAATACCCAGCAGTGTAAAAGTGGTCCTGGTAAATTTGTAAATTTTTGTGGAGTTATGACCTATAGAGGTTTTAAGCTGTTTCGTGATTTTATTTAACACGGCTGAAATTTGACATTTTCTTAATTTATATGTGGGCGGTGTCACGACCATTTTCCAAATGGTTAAAATAAATCATTAATAGGATCGTCAGGTCATTGTAATTACTAAATTCTAGCATTCTACCTGCATCAGTGAAGGAGATATGGCATGTTCTGGTTTCCTACCTCTCTTTTAGAAAAATTTCGTCTAAAAGTGGGCGTGGTCGTCCACCGATTTTGCTTATTTTCCGTGGGCGCACTCTACATATCTATAGTATACCTCGTGTCAAGTTTCGTTATTCTATCTTACACCGTTCTGAAGTTATTAACAGTCGAATTTAAAATTTGCTTGACTCATAAGTGGGCGGTGCCACATCCACTTTCCAAAAATTGGATAAAATCGTCAATGGGACAACCAAATTAATAAATCTAGCAAATTGCATAATTGTAGCTGCTATTATTATTGAATTAACCCGTTTTATACGTTTTTAGAAATTTTGGATAGCGAAAAAAGGGACGTGGTTATGCTTCGATTTCGCCCATTTCAAATAGCAACCTACTTTGGCCGGAAAGCAACCTGTGTGCCAAATTTCATTCAAACATCTAAATTTTTACTCAAGTTATCGTGTCCACGGGCGGACGGACGGACATGTCTTAATGAATTCCTCTGTTCATTCTAAGAAGTTTGATATATAGAACTCCATATCTATCTCTATTATTTTGTACCGTTACAAACCACCGTTATATGACCAAAACTATAATACCCTGTGTACTAGTACACGATGGGAATAAAAAATCAGGGAAAAGTAGTTTGGATTACTTTTTTTTATTTTTTTTTGATTATTTTTGATTTTTTCAGTATTGTTGATGGATAGGTATATTTATGTGCTTCTACAACAACACTGAAAAAAATCAAAAATAATCAAAGTAATCAAAACAACTTTTTTGATTTCTTTTAATAATCGTGAACATTTTTTTAATTAATTGGAAAATAATCATTAAAAATTTTAAGTAATTGGTAATCAATCATTAAATGGATTCTCAGAAAGTAATTAATCAAACTCGTAGTCCTTACGATAAGTAGTCATTATTTAACAGGTCTTCTTTCTATTAAGTCTGGGTATGAAACCGCCTAAAAACGGTTCACTTGTTGTTACTACTTTAGATTGATGGTGTATATATGCCAGTGGTGTGAAAAATGTTGCGCGAAACAGGGTCGCTCCTCGGCAGTGGTCGGCAACTCTGCGAATGTATTTCGTTGCGTTGAAAAAGTTTTTCAGTTAAAATTCGTTTGTTTTTTCAGTTGTCATTTGGAGTCGGGAAAAACCATGTAGGTCTCGAAAACTTGTGGGAAAAACTCAAGTAGCGCCTCACAAATAAAAGAAGAAGATCGGCCTTAATCACTTCGTTGGTATTTCACGCCAAATTTATTGCTATAATTACTCACACATGTACGGCTTTGACTTCCTTATTCGTTTACTCATAAATATTTATAAAATATATTATGTCATCTCCACGCCGAACAGTTACATTAATTCATTTTGTCATCATAATGATAACATTACAGTTCGAGATTCTCAATGTAATCAACTCTTTATGTGAAAAATTATTGTTTTAGACAAAAGATAATAAAAAAACTCGGAAATGATGGCGCTGGGTACATTTGTATACATATCAACAATGGCTTTTTGAAGCATTTCCATTGCGTGCTTTAGGCTTACATTTTCTAATATATTTCTACATTTCTTAATCTTCTAATAGATAGCTAGCCCCGGATGTATGTAAAAAGTACACAACAGAAAAGAGTTTTGTGATTAGTGCAACATCTGTCTTTTATAGTCACGTTCATACAAAGCGTGGATATCTTTTCGCAAAATGAAGCCAGAACTAATGTTAAGATATCTTTAAAGATAGAAATTGTTCTTTCAGTGGAATTAAAATAATTTTTTTAATAATATTATACTATTTTTTTAATAATATTATACTATTTTTTATAATAAAAAATAATATGTAAACCTTTCAGACCTGAATAATTATTTGAAGAGGATAATTTAGAGTTTTCTGCACTCATCTAATTTTTTTTACATTCAACTAAGAAAATTGAGTTTTGTAGGTAATTAGATAGTCACCAAAATTTCTGATTGAGAATTAAAGCGTTACGTTCCAAAGTAATCAAACTCTAAACATTGGTATGGTGTGACAAACACATTCTTGTAAAGAAAAAAAACGTGAGTACCAAAGACTCGCGGAGGTTAATGTAAACATGTATCCTGTACAAAAATTTAATTAAATTCGACCTTGCCCAGTAGTTGAATTTCTACCACAAGAATTTATTTTATTTTAGTTATTTCTTTCTTGGCCTTTTTTCCCTTTTCTTATATCATGTTCCTTTACTTTAATATATATTTTTTTATTTGCTTGTCTTTTCTTTCAACAGTCTATTTTAAATTTATTTTATTGTATCATATCTTCTTTTTCTTGCACCCTTTCATTTCCTCTCCTTTCCCATCCTTTCGTTTATTTCATTTCATTTCATTTCGTTTAATTTGATTTAATTTAACTTAATTTAGTTCAATTTAATTTAATTTATTTTATTTTCTTTTATTTTATTTTATATTATTTTATTTTATTTTATTTTATTTTATTTTATTTTATTTTATTTTATTTTATTTTATTTTACTTTATTTCGATTTAGTTTATTTTATTATTTTTTATTTTACTTTATTTTGGTTTATTTTATTTTTTTATTCTATTTTATTTTGTTTTATTTTATTTTATTTTATTTTATTTTATTTCATTTTATTTTATTTTATTTTATTTTATTTTATTTTATTTTATTTTATTTTATTTTGTTTTATTTTATTTTATTTTATTTTATTTTATTTCATTTTATTTTATTTTATTTTATTTTATTTTATTTTATTTTATTTTATTTTGTTTTGTTTTATTTTATTTTATTTTATTTCATTTTATTCTATTTTATTTTATTTTATTTTATTTTATTTTATTTTATTTTATTTTATTTTATTTTATTTTATTTTATTTTATTTTGTTTTATTTTATTTTATTTTATTTTATTTTATTTTATTTTATTTTATTTTATTTCATTTTATTTTATTTTATTTTATTTTATTTTATTTTATTTTATTTTATTTTATTTAATTTATTTATTTTATTTTTCTTTGTATTAGTTATTTTTTTTACATTTCAGTCCATAAGTATACTCGTATAACCACAAAGATGAGCTAAAATAGATTTAACCTGAATAATCACTTATTTTGTTTTTGTAAACATTGTATATTTATGATAAAAGCAGTTGCCTTCGTCTTTTACCGATTGATAACATTAACCGTATTTAGGCACGATTACCGAAAAATACCAATCAGCAAAGCACTTGCATACAAACACGCCCACATAAGCAGAGCGTCTAATACAGATCAGGAAAGCAGTCAAACAGGATTCCTATACACTTAGTATGCTTAATCTCACTTACAACTGATATATGCATAGAACTAACATCAACAACAAGGTACAGGCAGATGTCACGCGTCGTAACTTTGTATCAACAAAACACAGGCAGATTTACAAGAAGCGTCAGAGGCACTGTTACAGGCAGCGACTCTGAATTTCGCTGGACAGTATCTGCCGAGCCCAAAAACGTCTACATATCAAAAGAAAATGTGTGTCTTTTATAGGGTCCAAAGTACTCAACCGATTTTAATGAAATTTCCACAGGATATTCTTAAGTTCAATGGGTATAGCATAGGTTATATATGGCTCTGAAACAGTAGGCTGTGCCATGCCCCCATTTTATAAAAAGTTTCAATTTCTCCTGCACTTATTTGGTCTAATTGAATGATATTTGGATATATTCGTTCTTTAGTCAACATTAACATAGTTTTGAAAAAATATTATATATTTTTGTGTGTTGTTTTTTCCTTATTAATGTCCAAAGTTTGTTGTCGGTGTCTATGAAACTTTCACAGTGGTAACAAGAGTCCGCTTGGTACGACACAAGCCATATATATATATATATATATATACTAGAGGGACCGGCAGACTTTGTCCTGCCCAGATATTTACCTGAATGGATCTAGAAATATTCGCTTTTCCTATCCCTATCATTATCTCTATCACTATCCCTATCCCTATTCCCATTCCTATCCCTATCCCTATCCCTATCCCTATCCCTATCCCTATCCCTATCCCTATCCCTATCCCTATCCCTATCCCTATCCCTATCCCTATCCCTATCCCTATCCCTATCCCTATCCCTATCCCTATCCCTATCCCTATCCCTATCCCTATCCCTATCCCTATCCCTATCCCTATCCCTATCCCTATCCCTATCCCTATCCCTATCCCTATCCCTATCCCTATCCCTATCCCTATCCCTATCCCTATCCCTATCCCTATCCCTATCCCTATCCCCATTCCTATCCCTATAGATGTAACTATTTCACACACACAATTCCACTTCACCACCGATCGATCCATTATTGAGCTTTTCTAAAAAAACAATCTTTTTTTAATTCCCACCAATAAAATGTATGGGAAAATAAAATATTTTTTCAGGAATTTTCCGGAAATTTTATTGGGTAGTCACCTATTCTGGTCAGAGAACAATCTAAATTAGTGTGAATCATCCAAATCGGTGCAGGCGTTCTTGAGTTATGAGCGTTGGAACTAACGTCACTTTCTTTTATATATATATATGTACTATAGTTTTTTGGAAAGGAACCCAGGCGCTTTAGGGTCGCAATTCCGCATAGCTATTATTTATTTGGTTGAAGTGAATCACATTTTATGTATGTGTACGTGTACTTTAAAAATGTCCAGGCACTAAAAGCAACAATTAATTTCAATTGTATTGCCGGTACATTTAAACAAAAACAAAAACCGAGAGCACGCGGTAAAACTCTATCATGATCAACTACCCACTTCCAGATGGCTGGCATTTGCTCACAGATATGGTCAAGTCAATAGAAATAGAAGCTTAGCGACCAGCGCTCTGTCTGCTGAATGGTTTGCAGAGCGTGCCAAAATTTCTGTGATAAACAAGTCTAGCAGCGAAATGGATCTATAAGAAAAGCTATGGCGGTTGTCTCTAAAATGTTCCTTCTATTCAATTAAAAGCTTTTAATAATTATTTAAATTATTAAAAAAAAATTAAAACAATAATAATTTTCATAAAAAATTTCATAAAAATTATATAATTTTCATAAAAATTATTATTCTTGGCGTTGACCTCATTTATAGCCATGAATACTTTGTAGACGACTTGTCGTTTGGGATTTGATATATGGCTATTTTTCTCTCATTAAAATTGTTAAAACTTATAGATGTTTCTATCCATTATCAGTCTTTCAAATTCTGTTGTTGTTTTAGTTTATCAAGCTAATTATTTTTAATCCATCCTCTTAACCGCTTGTGTATTTTTGTGGTACTTTACAATTTTTTATTTATTTTTGTTCAGATTCTGTGTGCCATATTGTGCGCCATTGGCTGATTACTTGCTTGAACTCACGCGCATGTTGTTATCTCAGCGATTTTGTTGTTGCCGCTGTTGTTGTTATTGTTGAGGTTGCAAAAATCATTTGATTGTTATGGTTGTACATTTACACTGCGATTGTTGTTTGAGTGTAATTTTATTGAAAATCATTTACTCTTTTGTATTACCTTTTTAAAAGCTCGCATGAACTGACATAACGACAAAAGTGATTTTTCCTTCGCTATTTCCGTTCCATTTAACTTGTTTTGAAAACAATTTTTAGCTTCTTATACCCTCAATGAACATGAGAGAGTACATATGTATATTATATATACGAATATCTCCCTTACAACCCATTGTTCAAAAAAAGGACGTTTGAACCTTCGAACTCCTTTCAGCAACTACAAGCGAGATATCTCATGGGTTGAAACACTTTCTGAAAAAATGCGGATGATTTAGATAAGAGGATATTCATCGCTAAAACTTTCTGAAAACATTACTTTCAATTTATTTAGGAGTGATTGAAAAAATCGACTCCATAAATAAAGTTTGTTCCCACATAGATCACAGAGAAATCTATTTCCTCAAAACATTCGTAATTAATTGATGTGATGTGACGTTTCCCGTTCTTTGAGCAACTTATTGCTAACAAATTCCTTTAGTTTAAAGTTAAGTGAGACGTACGAAGGGTGTTAGGCCTGCGCCTTAGTGCCTTCTACACTCTTTTACTGAGTTTGGTTTTTTTTATGACTTATACAATTTTAAGTTTTTTCGTGCATTGCATTAAGTAATCCGTGATCTATGTTGACGCGCTGAGTTGTATTGTGTTTATTTCCAATGATTTATTTCATTTATACTTTTCATTTCTGATTATGTATTGCTTCTAACTTGCCTTTCCTTTCAACTTTCCCGGTCTTCCCTGTTATTATTTTACAACGTTTGCTTGGCATTACTTAAATATTGAATCAATCATATTTAATGATTGCTGTCTCCATTTCACTAATTTATTATTATTTTATCAGTGACCATTTGTTTATTTACTAAAAGGTTCTAAACTATGTTTCTTAAAATATGAGCACCAATTTCGTGTAAACAGTTGCTTGTTGTTATTGTTGCGTTCCTTTTTAATTGTATTTTAATTATATTCTGTCAATTATCTAGGGACTTTTGCGGCAAATTTATTTTTATTTTCCTTTACTTTCATCAAATTTGAATATTCATTTTTGTTCGTCTCATTAATAATAATTAGCGCTATACAAAAGTTGAGGTTGCACTTTGGTTGACGTCAAGGTTATCAAGTAAAAGGTTAAGCAAAAAAAAAAAATTACCAAAACATAATGAAAAATTATAGAAGCAGTAACTACGCAAAAAGATGAAAGTAATATTTCTATGGTAGATATTTTTATAAATATGCGATATCTTGATATCTATATTCATTTAAGTGCTATATCTTTAATTCGGAATAACCGAAATTCTGGAATTATGAATAAGTAAACCACTTGATAAGCAGAAATTCAGCGCTGCCGCTTTGAGTTAAGCAAAGTAAAAAAAGAAAAAAAGTGTCTCTCTCTCAGTAGAAGAAGATACTAATCGCGAGAAACTTAATGAAAGAGGATGTGCTTATTTAACCAAATTTGTGTTTCTTTTTTTATATGTATACTAGCAGACCCGACAGATGTTGTTCTGCTAAAAAAATTACTTGACTCTCCGTTCTCATTACATCCATATTCTTCTGCCTGTCCACCTTCCTTTTCTTGCTCTTTATCTGATTTTTCATATCGTTTATGTCTTATTCAACTAACCCTATCTATTACTATCGCTATCACTATCACTATCACTATCACTATCACTTTTACTACCACTATCCCTATGACTATCACTATCCCTATCACTGTCACTATCACTATCACTATCACTATCAATATCACTATCAATATCACTATCACTATCAATATCACTATAACTATCACTATAACTATCACTATCACTATCATTAAAATTATCACTATCACTATCATTATCACTATCACTATCATTTTCACTATCATTATCACTATCACTATCATTATCATTATCACTATCATTATCACTATCACTACCACTATCCCTATAGCTATCCATCTCGCTATCCCTATTTCTATCCCAGTCCCTATCCTAGAAACATCTGCTTGCTAATACCCCAATCAACATTTTAAATTTAATACCCATATCGTGGAAACACCAATCAACATTTTAAATTTAATACCCATATCGTGGCAACACCCTCTAGGGCCACACCTGGTCTACATGTTAGTAAATATCACGAAAACGGGGTCTCACTTGGGACTCAAAACCTTTCCTTGTTAAGACCCTTATCAAAACCTTTCATTTGATGTCCATGTTGTAGAAACACCTTCTATGTGCCACACCTGGTCCACATTTTGGTACATAGTTCGGAAACCGGTTCCCATGTGGGCCGAAGAACTACTACTTTTTAAAACACTCAGAATTACCTTTCATTTGATACCAATAACGTATCAACACTTTCTAGGGCCACCTTGTTTTGGTCAATAACTCGGACTGCCTCCAGCGCCATCTATCGAGTAAATTTTAGATAAAAACGTTCCTCAAAGCAACTGCACATGTTCCAAATATGAACCAAATCTGTTAAGCGCCGTAATAGTTTGGTGGCCTACAACGTACAGAACACTCAACGAAATGGCGAAATCGTGACCTCTCAGTATCCATTTTCGGTATCAACAACTAAAAGTTTTGAATATTCCTTTTATCGAAAAACCTTCCACAGAGAAGGTCAGAAAGTACTTTGTACATAATGGAAATCAGTTTAGTCGTTTAGACATCCATCGCGGTCATACGAAAGACATTTAATTTATATAGTACCTGGGTGACCGAGCCTTGCTCGTTGGCAACCCTAGGTGGCAATCCTACTTAAAAATATTCTGGTTGGTATACGGCCTCAAAGACCTACCGTTTGATACCCATATTGCCATATATTGCGTAATATTTAAAAAAAAATCGGAAAGATGGCAACCCTCTAAGCTTCTTTTAGTGGCAACATCCAAGTAGAAAATCTTAGAAGGAAGCATACTATCCATCTACCATCTCGAAATCGGTTTAGCCGTTCCCGAGATAGTGGTCGATATCTTAAGGAATAAATAAAATGCAGGTGGCAACCCTACTCGAAAATACTTTGCTTGGTATACGGCCTAAAATACCTTTCATTTGATATCCATATTCCCATATATTTCTTAATATTTAAAAAAAATTGATATAGGTGGCAACCCTGTGAACCACTCCAAGTGGCAACACCAAAGTAGAAAATCTTAAAACAAAGGATACTACCCATATACCAAATTTCATCCAAATCGGTTAAGTCGTTCCTGAGATGGTAGTGGATATACAAATATACAAGAATAACTCGTTTAAAGTTATAAGATATATAGATGACGGCAGGACCCTTTCTACTAATACTGGATAAAATATATCAACTGACTGTAATCTCAGTTTCAAAGTCTTACCAAAGTTCTTGAAATTAATAACTAACTACGCCACCTTTTTAGATAACGAAACATTCGAAAAACGTAGAAAATGATATAATAAAACTAGGCGTGGCGCCGCCCACAAGAAGTTTTCAAATGCGACAGTTACTAACTGCAGAACCATTTATGATAGAAAGATAAAACTCCTTAAAAAAATATATATCAATATTTTGGAGAGCATGCTTAATCGTGATTCGACCACACCCCATTTTAAATGAAAATTTTGTGAAAAGAAGTTAGAAATAAACAATATGCAATATCTCATTGTCCGGCGCAGGCAAAATTCTAAAATTTGGTAGCTACTAATGATATTAATGATTTGGACCAAATTTTGGAAAATGAGCATGGTAGAGCCCACAAGAAATTCGGCTGTTTATAACTTTAGAACTATTTACGAAAGAATGACGAAAAGTAGGGTCAATGAAAACATGCAAAATCACGCTGAATTTTTCATAAGTGTTGATTGAAAATGATTTAGGAAGACAGAAAATAAAAAAATCCTTGGTAATATTTATTTTATTCTGTTGATTTATTTTTTCCAAAGCGATAAGTTTAACGTAAGCAAAAAAATTTATGTTTTGGTGAAATTGAGCCTTGAATAATTTGCTAATTGGCCACGCCCACTTTTAGACAGATCAATGATCGGTTTTATTCAAACTTAGAACTTATGAGTTCTCGTGTTTAATCTATGTATATCTTGTATATACCTATATATATATATATATTATTTGATGCCCTCAAAGCTAGATTTTTCTGTCTTTCTACATACTAAGATTTAATTAAGTTAACTAAATATTTATGAGAGCAATGCCTGCGCGAAGAAGTTGATCAAGTTCAACTAGATAAATTCTAACTGGTTTCAATTACTTAAATACGTCATTGAAATAAAAGTATTGAATAACTTGTTAGCTGATTTTTTAGTCGTATTTGATCACTTATGTTTGGAGTCTGCAAGCGTTATGCTTGGATAGAGAGATTTTTTTTTGAATTTCGTATTAAAACTTTTTAGGTACCTGAAGTATACTTAAACCGCTAGATGACAGGTAAGCCATGATTGTGTTTAAGCAATATATGATGAGGAGTTTATTAGAGAGTATCTTATTTCGATATCTCAGCACATTAACGATATATCCACAAAAACTTGCGTTAATGTTAATGCTAGTACCTGCATTTACGATATCGGTTTGAAAGGACGAGAACCAATAACTTTCCTATGAATATCTTGTAAGCTATAGTAGATACCCTCTTAAGCTTGGACCCATATAGCCGCTAGACTTTGTTAATATATATACATCTATATCTTTACTTAACTAACTAGATCTTCCACAAAGATTCATTCTTCACGTAGAAATTTCAAATCACTTCAGAGATATCAGAGATATATGTTCGCCGAGTTGCGTAAACCTTCACATTTTTTGTGTGTAGTGAGTATCAGGCAAGCAATAAAACTGACTTTGAAACTGGTTTTGAAAATTGTGTTAGTTGCGGGTTTGCTTTCGTTCTACAAAATTGATTCGAGGTAAGTTTCGGTTGCTGTCTTGGAACGTTTATATGAAGGTCAAAGCCGGAAATAATGAGTAAACTACTTGGTTGGTATCATGGGGGATACACCAAATACTGGGCAAAGATGCGGCATATCCTCGTTTAGTTTGGCTAGGTTGCATTATAGCCTATTGCAGTATCCAGATTAAAGTTGCGAAGAGTGCGTCTTGTACCCCTCAGAAGTTTGAAGTGGCTAAGGCGTTGATTACAAATTTCAAACTTTTAACATAAAATTTTGCACTTAAGTTAAAATAAATTCCAATTAGAAAAGTTTTAACAGTTTAACAGACAAAATCTGCATTACGCAAAAGCAAAGCGATAGAGTCTTTTGAAGCCAAAAAACACCAAAACTATAATTTAAGCACACAAACAACTCGACCCAAAATGCATTATGTGAGCAATATAGGGATGCTGGTATTTGGACTAAGTTGTCGTGGTCAGTGAAGTAGCACTAAACAAAACAAAAAAAAAAATCAGCCATGATGCAAAAGTTTGAGGGCATAAACTAGCGAAAAGCAGCGACAGAAAAAAAAAACAAAAAAAAAGTTGAGAGCAGTGAAAGTACTAGACAAAAGCGAAAAAGGCAACTGCAATAATGGCAATGATAATAACAAACGCTTTTCTTGTGAAATAATGCTTGTAGACGACAATAAAAACACCAAAAATAAGCACAGAAAATAAGCAAAAAAAAATAATCTTTAAGGATGCGCACAACATTGCGGATGATGAACAAAACAGCAATGCGACTATTAGCTGAGAGCGCTGCTGACAGCCTTTAAAGCTAGGAATAAGTAGAAACTATAACAAAAGTGTTGTTAGTGTTTGGCTGGAATATTTATATTAGCTTGTTGACAGTGTTGTAATGCAATTTGTAAGCAAAGATTTGAAGATACTGGAACGTAGTTGAACATAAAGCTATATTCGGCTTTAGGCTCAAAACAATATCATTTCACGATATTTGAAGTTGAAAAACGCTCAGCAATCGTCAATACATTGACAGCGTGCTGTCATGAAAGCTGACTAGATTCTGAAGCTAGTGCGCAAAGTTTATGGAGCAAATTCTCTAACTGGGGAATCTTCATGATATCTTGGAATGCTGAGTATAAACTTTGTTGCACAAATCGTTACAATTGAAAAGTAACATCCTCTCTCGATAAAGGAAAAAAACAGGCAGGTTCTGGAAATCATTTTAAGTATATACAGGGTGTTTTTTTTACAGGTTTGTTTTTCGAATAGAGATAAACCTGGCATTTTGTGGTCAAATCTGGCAACTCTAATGTCATTTATGTTCAGTTTGGTTTGCCATTTCATCATGAACAGGTTGACAAAAGAACAACGCTTGCAAATCGTGCAAATTTATTTCGAAAATAATGGTTCAGTTCGCTAAGTTTACCGTGAGCTCCGTCCATTTTATGGTCGACATAATCGTCCATCAGAGCAATTAATTCGGTTAACCATGGATCGTTTTCGCACTACGTTTACTCTATGTGATAATACGCATCCGCAGAGACGTCGAACAGTGCGCACCGAAGAAACAATTGCCGCTGTAGAGCAAAGTGTTGAAGAGGACCCGAATGAATCGATTCGCCACCGTGCACAGCAATTGGAGCTTTGTCCATCAACTTTATGGAAGATTTTGCGCAAAGATCTTGGCTTGCGACCTTACAAGATCCAGCTTGTGCAAGAATTAAAGCCGCGAGACCATGCAATGCGTCGTGATTTTGGTGTATGGGCCGAAAATGAGATTGATTTCGATGCTGATTTTCATCGCAAAATTTTGTTCAGTGATGAGGCTCATTTTTGGTTGAATGGCTACGTCAACAAGCAAAATTGCCGCATTTGGAGTGAAGAGAATCCACATGAGACCCTTGAAACGCCATTACATCCACAAAAACTGACTGTTTGGTGTGCTCTATGGGCTGGTGGAGTCATTGGGCCATACTTCTTCCGCAATAATGCTGGAGAGGCAGCTACCGTTAATGGAGACCGGTATAGAGCCATGATAACCGACTATTTTGTTCCCGAATTGGATGGCATGAATGTGGATGAGTTGTGGTTCCAACAAGACGGCGCTACATGCCACACAGCGCACGTCACAATCGATTTATTGAAGGAAACATTCGATGAGCGCATAATTTCGCGGAATGGACCTGTCAATTGGCCACCAAGGTCGTGTGATTTGACACCATTGGATTATTTTCTTTGGGGATATGTGAAGTCGCTCGTCTACACCAACAAACCAGAAACGTTAGGGGAATTGGAAGCCAACATTCGTGGCGTTATTGCCGACATACGGCCCCATATGCTCGAAAAAGTGGTTGAAAATTGGACCTGTAGAATTGGCTTTATTCGAACCAGCCGCGGCGGCCACATGCCCGAAATCATATTTAAACATTAATGGCATAAAATTATCCTTCCAATAAAGCCAAATTGATGGACCTTAAAACGATTTTCTTGTGTTTTATTTCAATTCGAAGTTCTATCCCCCTAAAAAAAACACCCTTTATTTTGTAAATTTTGTTTTGAACGCGTTGGATATGTTCTGCAAATCGTAATCTTTCTAGAACATCTGTAAATCGTTTGTTTGGAATCTGTTCTGATAACTGAAATCTTTTAAGTTTTCGTGCTACAACTTCTTCGTTTTGGATGCATATAATTTGGAAAAATTTAAAAAAAAAAAAAAAAAAAATTCAGGAATTAATTTAGGATGAAATATAAAAATAATAAAAGTAATTTGTTATAATAAATATAGAAATTAAATATTAGAAATAGTAAAAATGTATTAAAAAAAAAAATTTAGTTATAGACACAAAATAAAAAACCATTAAAAAAGGTTGGTCCAGTCCGGATTTGAATTTTCCTCGAAAGTAAGTTCAGTAATTTTTCTTCTATGCCATTACAGCTTTTGAAATTGATGGTCAGATTTTGGTACTTTTTTAGGATCATTATCAAATATTTTTTTGAACCATTTAATAACTTTTCTGGAACCATCCTGAAAACATAACGATATAATCCCTTAAACAAAAAAGAAATTATCCCACGATGACCCTAAAAACGGCCCCAAATTGTCCCGAAAATGTCACAAAAACAACCCCAAAAAGATTCCTAAAATATCACCACAACCCCGAATTGAGCCTGAAAAAGATACAAAAATTTTTCCGCAAAAGTCAAAAAATGGTCTGGGAATTTTCCGGTAAGATGGCGAAATAAATCCCTAAAATGTTAAGAAAACAACCCTGAAATGTTATCGAAAAAGTGCCCGATAATCCCGAAAACCATTCCGAAATGATCGAGAAAAAGTTCCTAGAAGTTCCGAAACGAATCCCAAAAAGTCATGAAATGATCGAGAAAACCATGATGCTACAACCATCACAAACTTATTCCAGAAAAGTCCCGATACTATCCCGAAAACGTCAAGAACGCAACCAGAAATAATGCCCCAGATAGACTTGAAAATTGTAACAAAACATTTCCGAAAACAGTACCGAAATGATTCTGAAATGATTCCGACAAATCAAGAAAATAATTAAGAAACGATCCTGTGATGATCCCGAAATAATACCGAGAAAGTCCCGATATGTTCTTGAAATGAG
>OX465290.1:26792548-26980048 GCA_949987695.1 Merzomyia westermanni
AAACTTCTTCAGCCAAAATGTTTATTTGCTAATCTGATAGGAAATTTTTGCTTAATTATTTCATTGAATCATTGTTTTAGATATTAAAAGAACCCACTGTTCCATTTTCATTGTGATCCACTGTAAATTAACACATACAACTATATAGTATTCATATTACATAACCGCTGACTTAACAAAGACATTGCGCTTTCAAACATTGTTCGCATATTTTTGTTTGCTACATTTTTTTTCGTTTAAATTTCTTATGAAGCTTTTACACAGCTGATATTTGCCAGCAAACTGCATTTTTTTGGCGTCTTTGCCATCTTTAATTTATAATTTATACTGAAGAAAAAAAGAGCAAAACTCTACGCGAACTGCTTTTGGCACTTTTTGGTGCAAAGCGTTTTAAAGAAACTTAAATACCAAGCAATTGTGTTGTTGTTAGCTGTTGGCTTTAGTTACATATATAAGTTTATATAAAACAAAAGACTTGAAGCGAATGTAGCTAAATAATAGGGGGAGCAAAAACGATTTCTGTTGTAGACATTTCAGTACATAAAGAAGTAGGAGAAGTCACGCTAACCAGTCAACCAGTCAACCAGTTTGTCTGTTTGTAAAATTATTGGCAAATGACCAAGCAAAGCTTTTAAAGTAGTATGAAGAGTTGAAATTGGTTTGAAGACCTCACTTAAGCTCCAGTCCAAGAATGTAAGGTTTTTCCAACATAACCTCAATGTTAATAGTTTTAACTTTATTTTGGAGGCAGGTGCTTCGCTATTTCAACACATATTTTAAGTTTTGTTATAAATACAGTAACCAATACATACGAGATACGAGGCGAGACATATTTAAATTTAAAGCGAGAATTTTGCTAAAATTTAATAAAAAAATCTAAAATGAATGGAACGTGTTTATGTCATCAAGAGACTTCATTTTCTTGGAATTATTTTGCATTGTAAGAGTTTAATCTATTTTGAGCAATCGAAAATAACCTGAAAGTGGAGATACGAACTGTATAAACGCAAAATACCATTTATTATTTATACACTGGCGGCCAAAAAAAAACTCGCTAGAATTTCGAAAATTATTTTTTAAAGCCTTTTAATAGCATTGCTTTGGCCGCGATCAAGAAACTTCGAATGAAAATTATCTCTCTATAATAATAATTTCAAATTAAACTCTCTATAATAACTAGCGAAAACCAAAAAAAATATTTAACATCCTCTAACTATCATTAAAATTGAAAAATCAAGATCTAAACAATTAAAAAAAAATTCCAATTAAAATAAAAAAAAAAATGATATTGAGTTGATTAGCGACATGCTACTGTTATTTTAGCTGGCTCGTGGTCAAAAGTAATAAAGCAGAATATTTGTATTATTTCTTTTCCTATATATTTCAGTCTACTCCAAAAATCGTCTTCAGGGACTACAACAAGGAGATTGAAAGATATCGGAATAGAAATAATAAAAATATTTAGTTTTGTTTTTTTGACATCGAGCCAGCTAAACTAACAATAATAATAAAAATAAACTAAAAAATTTGAATATAAAACAAAGTGATTTTGTATTCCGAATTTTCGGCTTTTTAAAAACATTTTAAACTCGTGAAATGTAGTTTATCTTTTCATACTTTCTTCATACTTAAAAATATCAAGCAATACGAATTTGAATTCTAGGTAAATTTTTTTTTGCCACCAGTGTACGAGGTGTGTTCAAAAAGTATCGCGAATTTTGTGTTTTTTCAAAAATTATTTATTTATTCATGAATATCTATTTTGTCCCCTTCAAAGTAATCCCCATGAGATATTATACACTTGTGCCAACGGTTTTTCCAATCTTCGAAGCACTTCAAAAAATCATTTTTTTGTATCTTGTTCAGCTCCTCCTTCGATGCCGTCTTTATCTCGTCAAGAGAAGCGTAACGTCGTCCTTTCATGGGCCTCTTCAGTTTAGGGAAGAAGAAAAAGTCACAGGGGGCCAGATCTGGGGAATACGGTGGCTGCGGCATCATTAGTGTGTTGTTTTTGGCCAAAAAGTCGCGCACAAGCAACGATGCGTGAGCAGGGGCGTTATCGTGGTGCAAAAGCCAATTTTTGTTCTTCCACAAATCCGGGCGTTTCTGGCGGATTGCTTCGCGCAAATTGCGCATACCTTGCAGGTAATATTCCTTATTGACCGTTCTTCCCTGTGGCAATAACTCATGATGCACCACGCCCCTGCAATCGAAGAAAACTGTCAGCAAAACTTTCACATTCGACCGAACTTGGCGCGCTTTTTTCGGTCTTGGTTCGTGCGGCAGCTTCCATTGAGATGATTGAGCTTTGGTTTCCACGTCATAACCATAAACCCACGATTCGTCACCAGTTATGACCCTCTGGAGCAAATTTGGGTCGTCGCAGACAGAGTTTAACATCTCATTAGCAATGTTCATGCGATGCTGTTTTTGGTCACAATTGAGCAATTTTGGTACGAATTTCGCGTAAAAATCGAAGAAGATCCAAAACACGTGCAAGCAAAGCAGCTGTCAACAATTAACTGAACATTCAAAATGGCCGAGCTTGTCGGCATAAGTGAGAGACATGAGTACCGACATAACGCCACAAAAAAATTCGAAATTCGAATATACGTAACCAGCGAAAATTCAAAATTCGCGATACTTTTTGAACACACCTCGTATACATAGGTATATGTAGTTGTATGTGCATATATTAAATTATCGTTTATTGCTTTTGGAAAAAATGAAAATAATTAATTATAATATTTAATGATTTTTCTACGGTTTAATATTTTTTCTCATTTCGGAGTTTTATAAACATATATGTAAACACATGTATACGAGGTGTGTTCAAAAAGTATCGCGAATTTTGAATTTACGCTGGTTACGTATATTCGAATTTCGAATTTTTTGTGGCGTTATGTTGGTACTCATGTCTCTCACTTATGCCGACAAGCTCGGCCATTTTGAATGTTCAGTTAATTGTTGACAGCTGCTTTGCTTGCACGTGTTTTGGATCGTCTTCGATTTTTACGCGAAATTCCTACCAAAATTGCTCAATTGTGACCAAACACAGCATCGCATGAACATTGCTAATGAGATGTTAAACTCTGTCCGCGACGACCCAAATTTGCTCCAGAGGGTCATAACTGGTGACGAATCGTGGGTTTATGGTTATGACGTGGAAACCAAAGCTCAATCATCTCAATGGAAGCTGCCGCACGAACCAAGACCGAAAAAAGCGCGCCAAGTTCGGTCGAATGTGAAAGTTTTGCTGACAGTTTTCTTCGATTGCAGGGGCGTGGTGCATCATGAGTTCTTGCCACAGGGAAGAACGGTCAATAAGGAATATTACCTGCAAGTTATGCGCAATTTGCGCGAAGCAATCCGTCAGAAACGCCCGGATTTGTGGAAGAACAAAATTTGGCTTTTGCACCTCGATAACGCCCCTGCTCACGCATCGTTGCTTGTGCGCGACTTTTTGGCCAAAAACAACACACTAACGATGCCGCAGACACCGTATTCCCCAGATCTGGCCTCCTGTGACTTTTTCTTGTTCCCTAAACTGAAGAGGCCCATGAAAGGACGACGTTACGCTTCTCTTGACGAGATAGAGACGGCATCGAAGGAGGAGCTGAACAAGATACAAAAAAATGATTTTTTGAAGTGCTTCGAAGATTGGAAAAACCGTTGGCACAAGTGTATAATATCTCATGGGGATTACTTTGAAGGGGACAAAATAGATATTCATGAATAAATATATAATTTTTGAAAAAACAGAAAATTCGCGATACTTTTTGAACACACCTCGTATACATTGAACTGGGTCGATTTAGTAACCGATATCGCGCCATCGATTTTTCGATAGGTTTTGGGCTCAGGAAAAAAAAAATTCCACTACGTATACCCAAAAAAATAATTTCCGAGCCTGCGAAATTTCATTTTTTTGACTTTTTTCGACTTTGATTTTTAAGGGTTTTTTCACGACCTTTTGGTCAAAAAATCGACTTTTCCAAAACCCGAAAAAAAAAATTTTTTTTTTCAAAAAACTGTTATCGCCAACGTTTTTAGCGGACATTTCTGGGTCGGACAGGGTATACATACATACATGAAAATTTTAAAATCAAATGAAAATTTTTTTAGTAGGTCATGAAAAAAACCTTAAAAGTCAAATTCGAAAAAAGTCAAAAAAATTAAATTTCGCAGGCCCGAAAACTATTTTTTTGGGTATGCGTAGTGGAACTTTTTTTCCTCAGCCCAAAACCTATCGAAAAATCGATGGCGCAATATCGGTTAACTTTCGTCCATACAAATCGACCCACCCTAATATACGTATACATATATATATATATACAGATTTAACCACTAAATCTGTTTTTTTTTTATAAACTAGTTAAATGGAAAAATAATGCACATCATTCTCGAAATATTACCGCCAATCAAACTTTGTTATCGTTCAAGGTAAATTTGGGTTTTTGTTTCCAAAAACAATCAACAGTTGAATATGTACAGTGTTGGACTTAAGTATTGGCACAGACGTTTTCTGTGATTTACACAAATTTTGGCATTGATAAAACTATTTTAACAAAGACTATATAAAAGCATGTGTCAGGGTTTAATACAGAAATTATACATTTGGTTTTAAAAATGTACGCAAAATTCTCGAAAATTCCAAGAAATTTATCAAAATTTTCAATTTTTTTCACAGAATTTTTAGAATTTTTTTTTTAAACACTTGGCGATCCCTAGTTGAATTAAGTGTATGTGCCGAATTAATTTATGACAAGTTATATGCATATACTCTGTAAGAAAAATCGTTAAACTCGTCACCCCATCAGGTTCTCCGCTTCATGACTTAACTCATGATGAACAACAACGGCAATACATTTTTTGGCATTTTGTAAGTACTCAACATTTTTCTCACTACCTCTTTGAATACTGAACTCATACTAAAAGTCTAAGCATAGTTACATTAAGCCAATTTAGACGTTGTTCCGAAGTTCAGGATCCATAACTTATATTTTACTTAACAGGTTACTTAACATCACTTTGATAATGAAAGAGATACTAATATGCTTAAATTTTTCTTTGCAGATTATCTTCAACTCCCATATCGGATTTAAAGAAGCAGCTCCAGATAAATATATCTAAACGGTCCCTTGTTTTAATAAATCCTCATTAAACGAGTCTTGAATCAATGAAGTCGAACACACTCTCAAAAAAATCAGAACAATAAATAATTAACTGACAATGAAGAAAATTGTCAAATAAAACAAAAATACAAAATTTTTTGAAACTCAAAACATTCATGAATTAACAAAGAAACACCATATACAAAAACAAAATAACAAACAATTAAATTTTTCCTAAGAATATTCGTCGTTTGTAAATCGAATGAAACGTTAAACCGCAAAAGGGAAAGGTAGGAAGTAAAAGCAGGACAAGCAACTAAGCAAGAAAGTAAAAGTGTCAAACAAAGACTTTGCTCAAAGCCGAAAAGTTTCAACAATAATTACAGCGCATTGCATCAAGTTATATGCCTCTTGTAAAAGGTAAAAGCAAACGGAGGCACGTGGAGCCAGTTAGGCTTCAATCTTAAATTGTTTGCGTAAAATTGTTTTTTTTTGTTTTTTTGTTATTGGTGTGTTGTGTTATTTAAAACACTTTATTGGCTGTTTTCAGTGACACGTGTGAAACGTTAATACAATTTCGCTCGTTAACAATTTGCCAACTTCTTTTATGAATTGACAAACGCGCACGCTGTTACCACCTTCACTTCCAAAAACGAAAAGAATTGAAAAGCAAGAAGTGTAGTGAATAAATTAATGACACGTGAACGCTTGAAAAACGATATTCGCAAAGAAAATTGTTTAACCGAGAGAGATATTAAATTTCTTTTAACCCCAGCGTTTTGTTGGTCTCGGCGCATTTTTTGTAAAATATCCCCATACGTAATTCCTGGAATAATAAACACTTCTCTTGAAACGACTAGACATTGTAACAAAAAAGCAACAAATATCACAATAATAACAAAAACAGCGAAAAGATTAGCATAAATTTTAAAATAAACAATAACAACAAGTGTTTTTATAAAATTAATTTCCTGTGAAAGCGCCACTTTGGACGCAAGTTTTAGCGGGAACTGTTACAGAGTGTGTGCTCTCAAAGCGATCGGTTGCTTCAACAAAGAATTTTTTATTTACCAACTATCAAATAGTTATATTACATTGCTTTCCGCCTCTTAAACGCGTAGTTTGAATTCTTTAAAAATTCGTTGGCAACTCTTTACTGTGTGTCAACGTTCCTGCAAGCATTCAATAGCCAAGCTTCGAGTTCAAGATTTAGACAGGTAAGTTCTAAAGCTTTGGTAGATCGCCATCAGGGGTCGTTATAGTGACTGTGTTAGTCGGCGATGAGCAAACGTTGTAGAAGCATCAAATATTGTTGTCTATCAGCTATTCCGACGGAACTGCCGACGAAAGAAATGTAATAGATCATGAGAGAAATTCATCGATTTAATCGGGATTTGCCTGTCAATTTCGATGAAGTCGATAGAGATCACAAAACTTTATTACAATTATTCCCCGCCGGCAGCTCCACCGGAATAGCTGATAGACCCCATTGTTATAACGATGACAAGGCGAATTCACTTACAGGTGATATCATAAGAAAATATGAGCAGTGGCTTCTTCTCTCACAATAAAAAGAGTTCTATGCAATCTGACAGGAGAAGCCGCGAAAGCAAAAACAAAACACATGAAGTATTTGTGTAGTTATATAAAGTAATGATTTCGCTCTGATATTACCTGGAATAAATTCGAATTGGCCTATTCTATTCAAAAATATTTATTTCACGCATATGCCTCTTTGTTTGTGACTAAAAAAAAAAACTTGGTACTGTACTCGTGAAGTTTCATTATAAATCACCTATGTATATTGAACCACAAAATTTTATTTTATTTTAATTATTTGATGTTATTTTCATTCGCCCTATTTCCATCACTTGTTCCGCTGGTCCTTTCCTATAATAATAAATAAAGAAAAGTTCTTTGCTTTTTCTCTTCTCTCTATAGCCTCTGTTTTTAATTTTTTTATTTCTTTCCTTTCCTTTCCATAGTTTCTCTTAATTTGATTTTATTTTAATTTATTCCTTGGTTTTGCAAACACTGTAAACGTATCATAACAGCAGTTTTGGGTTTTGATCGCCTGTTTGCCGATTGAGAGCATTCATCGTAGTTAATTTAAGAACGATCAATCTATCTCGGAGTACCCCATTTCATTGCTTCTGTATGCTCCATGAAGCATTTTCGTGAGAGTACTCACTAAATGCTCTCCACGGATTATGCAACACCAAAGCGAGAGAGGGAGTATTTAGTCCTCAAATGTGCACCTACTCTCTCTCTACCTTTGTTGTTGAATACTGCATGGAGTAACCCTTTGGTAGCATTTTGAAATCACTCTGACGTAGGTGCTCCATAGAGTAGAGTAGAGAAGAAGCAAAGTAATGGAGTACTCTGAGATGGATTAGAGGAGCCAATCGCAGACATTGCCATGTAAATTGGACCACCTTCTTTTATATTAATGAGGATAAGCATTGGAATACTCTGATATTGCATCGTTTTTTGCAAAGCAGGGCCAGCAACGCACTTGTGTACACACACACATAAGCTGAGCATCACAAATCAGCGAGCAATCAAGCCAGAATTTCTATACACACATACTGAGCCATATCTCACTTACAACTCTGATATGCATAGAACCCTGTAAAAAACGTTGGAGCATCAGAGTACTCCAACACTTATCCTCATTCATATAAAAAAGGTGGTCCAATTTACATAGCAATGTCCGGTGATTGGATCACCTAATCCTATTCGGAGTACCATTTACTTTGCTTCTGAATAGTCTACAGAGCACCTACGTTGGAGTACTTTGAAAATGCTGCCAAAAGATTACTCTATAGAGTACTCTAGACGAAAGCGAGAAGGGAGTATGTGTTCTTTTGAGGACCACCTACTCCCGCTCTCGCTTTGCTGTTGAATACTCTATAGAGTAATCCCATGGGAGTATTTTGAGAGTACTCTCACGTAGGTGGTCTATAGAGTATTCAAAAGCAAAGAAAAGGACTACTCCGAGATGGATTAGGTGATCCAATCACCGGACATTGCCATGTAAATTGGACCACCTTTTTTATATGAATGAGGATATGTGTTGGAGTACTCTGATACTCCTTTAGGAGTATTCTATGGAGTATGAAACGGAGTATTTTAGTTTTTTGCAGGGGAACCAACACGAGTAACAAGGCAGAGGCACATGCACATGTAACATAGGCGCAGTTACGCGTAATTTTGGTGGATTGCCTCATACCGAGTTCAAAAAGATTTACACATCAAAAACCCACAACGACTCCATAAATTGAAGATATTAGTCAGCAAAAACTTCTTATGCTGTGATATTGTGCGCAAGACCGAGGCCCATCGTCTACAAAATGATTTTAATAAACGTTCCATCAGCCCCATTATGCCACAGACATCTGAGTCGGGTATTTGTTAGAACAACTCACAAGCACAGTTGAGCTCTTAACGCAGTCTGCAAGAGCCAAATCTGTAATAAATATTTTATAATTGGCAACAATTGTTAGATATTATTCTCAGGGATTATACCTACTGAGAATTGGGAACGAGCATGCCCTCGGATTTGCTCAACTCCTGGATCTGTGGTGCTATCAGAGTTGATAGATGTTTTGAAAAACGTTATTTCTCGAAGATAGATAAAATTCCATTCCGAGAAAGTAATTTCTTCCCATTTGTTTACAGTCTGGGCTTTTGTGCAAATAACTTTCGCTTTATTCGGATTTTGCTCTATAAGTGACCAACATTTCTAGCTGTTGTTCTGTACTCACGACCTTAGACCTACATAAAATTAATACAAAAAAAATAGATAAGCACAATTTTGTAGTAATTCGATCAGCGTCGACAGCAAAAGCCGATTCGATCAAAAAGTAGGTACACATTTGAAATTTGATTTTCGATGTTCGATAACCAGAAGATCGAACATCAAATGCAGCTCATAATAAGGGTCAATGCTTAAAACGGACTCAATTTATTAAAAGTTCTGAGTTCTAATCAAAGCGTGGCCGAGTTTTCTAGTACTCTTAAGTATACGCCCTCATTGACATATTTACAATTTCGCATCAGCCCTCGCTCTATGACCTTGCTCTTGCATATTTAATTATGTAATTATTCATTAAGTAATTGAAAGCAATCAGCAGAACTTGTAATTTCACGTTTTCCACATGATCTCCATATTTTTCACGTTTCCATTTTCTTTGCATTGTTACGATTCATTAAACACAACGATTTGTTGATTGTTTAGTAAAAGTTTAGCGTCCTAAAGTACTCGCATAGTGGCTTGTGGTGGGTGTTTGCATAGTAAGTGGTGTGAGTGTATTATATTTGAATTGAAAAGAGCAAAATGATACAAAGTTTTGTAGTACGATCTGTAGAGTGGTCAGCAACAAAGAGATGATGCTTTGAGTAATCAGGTGGTGTGCATCACGCCCACTTCTCTGTGGAGTTGGTGGAATGAATATTTTGAAGTCAGTCCATTCCAAATTGGCCATTGTTCTGCACAGAAAACATTATTTGTAAAGACTTTTGCAGCATTCGTACAAACATGAACTGAATATATTACAAGTTCTGAGACGCAGGGAAGCGAGGCCGGAGTTTCTAGTTTTAAAATAAAAAAAGCAATTCAACACGAGTTGGATGTCCTGGATTCAGAAATTTTTTGTCTTCCAACCTTCATAATGGCTACAAAGGTTACCACGTGCTGAATGCATTTTTTTAGAGCAGACTTTTAACAAAGAGTAACGCATTTTCAATGACATTTTACGAAGTATCTTACAAAGAAACAAGAACAAAGAGTTTGCAACCAATTGAGTTGCAGACTTTAGTGGGAACGAAATAGGAGCACCCGTTTTTGTTGCTATTTTAGCAGTAAATGGACATACCGAAGACATTGTGGGTTCGTGCGCAAGGTGGCACTGTAGCGATTGTCGGTGTTAAAACTAAGTCTCGCTCCCCAATATTTACAATATCCCGCAAATTCAAATTTTAACTTTTAAATCCGAGGCAACGAAACGTGTTCGCAACTGCACCAAAAGTAAACCAGCATGACAAAGTTAATATGCAGAACCATTTTGGAAATAGTGGGTTGAAGAATACCAGAAGCAGCGTAGACAATGTCACATCGTTTGTCATTAACGTTTAACATTAATGCAGACTTGGAGGCGGCTAACTGTGATGCGACGGTATCTACGTGGAAAGTGTGAGGCTATCTCTTTTAAGCCGGTATCAAGCGTTCATGACACGCTGGTATAGCATGAAAATACACTACGATAGACACATAACAGAACAACAACAAAATACGTTCGAAAAAACATGAAAATAGAAATTTTGGCTTCATCAAATGTATATATGTACATACATATAGATAAGAACGAACACAAACAGAACAAGTAAGGAAACTGATGTGAGTTTGAAGCAAGAAATCGTTTCTATACCCATCTGCGCATTTAAACAGAACATAATGTTGTGCTTCGTCATCCATTGTAACTAGAACTACGACTACGGTCGCAATATTTTGTAAACGAGTTGCAAAAACACACGTTTTAAGGTACTGGAGAGAAGGAAAAACGAAGCTGGTAAAGCTATTCAGTATACTTCTTCTTCTTTAAAAGATCATCTAACCGTTCGTTGCGACAACTAGCGCCATTTTAGACACCACTGGATCCATAATCGGCATCCACTTGGTCCTTCAATTCAAGTGCCTGCGGGTGCCGATAAAAATACCTTCTACGCCGAGGCGTCTGCGTAGAGCTCATGCAGCTCATCATTAAATCTTCTGCGGGCACAACTTCACATTGACCTCGTTCTCTTATGAAGTTTGGTTTAGAAATAAAACGCCCCGTGTTATTATCATCAAGTTTTGAGCTAACTATGTAAGATACTTCTGAATAAGTTGCACTATACCTCAAAGTTCCGTAAGTCCTTCAACGTAGAAGCCATTGATGTACTAAAAGTAGTACTGTCATTAACACGCCAAGAGCATCATCAAACCATGTTCTGATTACAGTTGGCGAGTAGGACATCTAGTTATAAAAAGGGAGAACAGAAAATGTGTACTGTCAAGCTCAACTTAATTTCTGTGGTAAATAAGCAACAAAGTAGCAAAGATAATGCGAGCGCGCGCGTCTATGCGAGTAAAATGTTGACAAGCAAGCGGAAAGTACTACGATAAAAAGACAGACAAACGAAGCTGGACAGTGCAGAAAAACAGAAGCACTCGTAAACTAAAGTACTATATATGTGTGCGTGTGGTAGTATATAAATAACCCTGCAGGGAACTCATTAGCTATTGAGTAACAAGTCTAGTGCAGAGCTAGATCTAAAGTGTTAAATAACAACTAGTTCGATTGCAGATAGAAATTCTTGTTTGACAGCTTGCTGATATGTGATAGTGTGATTATGAATAAAATAATATAAAACAAAATAATATAAGATAAAATAAAATAAAATAAAATAAAATAAAAAATAAAATAAAATAAAATAGAAAAAAATTTTATAAAATAAAATAAAATAAAACAAATAAAATAAAATAAAGTAAAATAAGATAAAATACAATAAAATAAAATAAAATAAAATAAAATAAAATGAAATAAAATCAAATAAAATAAAATAAAATAAAATAAAATAAAACAAAATAAAATAAAATAAAATAAAATAGAAAAAAATTTTATAAAATAAAATAAAATAAAATAAAATAAAATAAAATAAAATAAAATAAAATAAAATAAAATAAAATAAAATAAAATAAAATAAAATAAAATAAAATAAAATAAAATAAAATAAAATAAAACAAAACAAAATAGAATCTCAAATAAATTAAATAAAGAACTGTCTAAATTAACTTAGCCTGACTTTGGTTGTGATATCGATCTAAACGTCTCACTTACTGCCTATTTGAGAAGTTTATTCCCAAACGTAAATTAACTTATGATCATCCTGCGCAAGCTTGGTTTACTAAAGAGCTTAAGGCTCTTAAAAATAGGAAAACGCGATCATTTAATTTATATAAGAAATCTGGTTTAAATAAACATTACTTACTGTATTCCAGTCTACGTCAGAAGTACATAGATTTAAATAAAAAGTGCTATAAAGCTTATATCTCTAAAACCAAAAGAGACATTATTCTCAATCCAAAGTCATTTAAGGTTTCGTAAATTCTAAACGTAAAGTATCAGGGTTTCCCTCAGCCATGAAATATCAAGACATTATATCTAGCGATAATCAATATATCGCCAATTTTTTTGCTCAATTTTTCACTTCTAACTTATCTGCTGTCACCAATTCAAACTTTCAAAACTATCCTTATAAGCTACACGGGACAAATTCAATTAATTCACCAATTATATGCGCCAAGGATGTTCTAATTTACCTTAAAACCTTAAAAGAATCTGTTAAATACGGTCCTGATAGGATTCCTACATGTTTCTTGAAAAAGTGTGCGAACCATATTTACCAACCCCTTACCAAATTGTTTAATTTATCACTAAAGTGTGGTGTTTTTCCAGCTGCGTGGAAAGAATCGTTTCTTCTACCGCTGCATTAAAGCGGGAGTAGGTCTTCTATAGAGAACTATCGTGGCATCGCAAAGCTTTCTGCCATCCCAAAATTGTTTGAAGCTATTGTTACAAATCAACTTACGGAAAAAATCTGCACACCGACGTTATTTATACGGATTTCAGCAAAGCTTTTGACAAAGTGTGTTACTCATTACTTATTCATAAACTCGATCAGTTGGGCTTCCAGCCGGGTCTCAATCGCTGAATATCTTCTTACCTTAGTGACAGGACACAAAGAGTAATGTTTAAAAGTTTAGTATCCGATGTCATTTATGTCTCTTCGGGGGTTCCTCAAGGAAGCCATCTTGGCCCGATTATGTTCTTGTTGTTTATAAATAATATTTCTACAATAATAAAATTTTCAAAAATGTTAATGTATGCCGACAAGGTAAAGCTTTTCATGTCATTCGCGTCATTTGAAGATAGAAATAAGCTACAATCAGATCTAGATGCACTAGTTACTTGCTGCGATTTAAATTATATGCCACTTAACCTTAAAAAATGTAAACACATGGGTTTTCGCGTGGAATTTCTCAGCCGGCTTCCTATACAATGAAAAATTATAGTCTTGAGCAAGTGTATGATTTTGTTGACCTGGGGGTTACTATGGACTATAAACTCAGTTTCAACCGCCATATTAACACAACAGTCAATAAGGCTAGAGGCGTCCTAGCATTCGTTAAACGATGGTCTTAAGAATTTAGCGACCCTTATGTAACTAAAGCCCTCTTCACTACATTAGTCAGACCGATACTTGAATATGGTTCTATAATTTGGAACCCGCGTTACCAGGTTCATGTAGATCGCCTTGAAGCAGTTCAAAAACAATTTTTACTATTTGCCTTAAGAGATTTTCATTGGGATTACTCGTACAATCTGCCACCCTATACGAATCGTTTAAAACTCATTAATCTACACACACTTTCTAGTCGGAGAGAAATGCTTGGAATTATTTTTATGATTAAATTGCTAAATGGTTCACTATACAGCCCATTTCTTCTAAGTGAAGTGAACTTCAATGTACCGTCTCGTCCTTCAAGGCATTTTAAACCTCTAGTCTTAAAACAGTGCCGAACCAATTTTCAGTTAAATGAGCGTTTTCGCTGTTTGTGTCAAGATTATAACTCTCTTTCTGGTAGATTTGATATTTCAGACTAGCTTTTTAGCATAAAAAATCAATTCTTTCTTTTCTAAATTCATAGCTACTAATTGTTTTTTATTCTTTGACTTCTATTTTAACTTTTAACAATAATTTTATTCTGTTAACTAGTTATTTCTTAATGTATAATCTGTACTATATCTACTTTACTTAGCTGATGAGGTTTTCTCTGTAGCTGAGCAGTTTTAGATCTCGACGATTAACAAACCAAAGCCTTTCAACGACTGGGCACGAACGAATAATCCGCGCGTTATGCGGATGCGCCCCTCGCGTCGGTCGGGCGGGATATGGTGGGTAATCCGTTGGGAATTAAAAAAAAAAAAAAAAAAAATTAAAGCGTATAATATACAGATTCCGCTGTTCGTCTCCGAAACCAGTGGGATATGGAACTTAATCAAATAGCTAGCTGCGGCACTCTTGGCACCTTTCGTTTGATACCCCAATAGAGATTTTCCCTAGAGGGAAGTAAATTCATATTGCCGCATTGTGTCAAGACCAAACAGGCCAAGTGGCCGACAAGTGAGCATGACATGCCGTTGGATCACCAAAAATATATACGTTATTACATACATACACATTTACTTACATGGCAAGAAGGAGTTGAAGTTGCAAACAGCTGCGAAGAGGGACACACAATGCGAATGCGCCACTGATAATGGCCAAACCAAACTAAAATTTCAAAATCCATTGTGGTTGCTTCGTTTTCTTTTTGGGGATGGGAATGAGCGGCTGAATGGCTGCGGGAAAGTGTGTATGCGCGATATCTGAGGATGTTTACCACATAGTAGCTGACAGTTACATTTAATGTGGCTATCGTAATGCTTAATGCAAAGAGTCAAAATGTAGTTAAATTAGGTCGTAATGATAGTGGGCATTAGTAGCAGAAGTAGCCGCAGCGAAACTCAACACTTTGCCGCCACCAAAAAAGATTACTGTCATTGCTATGTATTTTGCATGATTTTTATTATAAGAAAGAGCTTTTAGGAAAGGGGATGAAATTGTGGTAACAGGGGATAACTGAAATGTAAGGAAAGGTAATCATACCCTATACCTTTGGCGAGGTATGTGAAGGAAATTATACCAAAATGGCCTACCGTTTTCTAGTACGGAAAATGCACCAGAAGCAGATGGAAACCCCTTCCAATACCATTTCCTATCTTAGGTCCTTCAGTGTATATAGCTTCTTCCTACCCTTATAACAATTCATCTGTACCTATGTATTGCTCTTCCGTAGCGAAGCTAACGTACCAAATTCTTAAAAAGGAGACTCAGTACAAACTTCCAGTGCGTCGGGTTGCGATGATGCTGAAAGATTCTAATAAAATCTGCTCTTTTTTCGCTTTATCTCGAGGAAATGCTACTCATATTACTATTACTCAACAACAAGTTAAAAATAGTGGTTTGCGCGTCAAGTTCCCTGAAAGTGGCAGTTACCACGCTGTTACATCATTGCTACGTAACCATGGCGTGAATGAAAGGTTGCTGGATAACTTATAGGAACGTCGCTGGAACGTTGCAACTACCATCAAATGAATTTGCAATTTCGGTGGCAAGCACTTGATTCATTACGTTCCCGTGACACTGGCCCAACATTTCAAAGTCACAACTATGGGCGCAGCTCTGTTTCAGCGACTATTTGTGCTAGTTGGGAATCATCATAAACCTTTGGACAATTCAAGTCTTCTAGGATTAACCGCATGCCCTCATCCGTGTGACACATACTCTGAGTTAAGACGCTTTTCCATGAAATTCGAGGACAGTGAGTTAAAATTTTTCTCAAACATTAAACGGCAACTTTTTTTTTACTTTTGAAGATATTCTAACTTTAATTAAAGTAAACATATCAAGTTCTTGAGTATCCTTCAGCTTTATTGAGTTTATTGTTGTTCAGTGTCAATGTCAACGAAAGTAAAAAAAACCTATACAAATTCAATTTAAACTGTCCGACAAAAAAAGGAAGACGCATCACCAAACAAAAGCTTTGGTATGAACAGTGGCTAGCGCCGAAACTAAGTAACAAAAGCACATACAACAAAACTATGGCTAAAGCTTCTTCTACACACTTGGAGAAATTTTGTGTGCTCATTTGAGTCAAAAATCCCTCTCTCTAACGCTTCAAGCTTGCTTTGTTAAATTTGAAATATAAATTGTTCTATTTGGAAGCGTTCTTTGTTACCTTTGTCAGTCTTGAAGAGATGGCAAAAAACTGAAAAAATAAAATGAAGCAAATCGGCAGCTGAGTGGAACATTCCGCTATTTAAAAATATTTTTAGCGTATACTTGTAACGAAACTTCGTTTTCCGTGTTAGTGTTCCGAAGAACATAGAAATATTGAAAGGTTATTAGAAACAGAATGTTTGGAACAGTTCCCAATGAGTACCAGAAGAGTAAGGAAACTCTGGATAATAAAACTACAGGAAGTACGAAACACTGGTCACAGAGACGAAACGCCGCCTGAGTAACAAAATGGGAACAGAACGTTTCTGTACAGAAACGAAAGTAATGTTTCTTATGCCCGTAAACTGTATACAAGCCTCAGGTACAGAAACATCACTCGTAACTCTCCTCTCGTAACGAAACCGTAACGTTACCGTATGTGGTTTCTGCTACTGCGTTTTAATTAATAATTATATGCTATTTTTACTTTAACACAAATTCTACTTATTGTAAACTTTTAACATTGAGACATTTTGAAGCAAAAATGTGCTCCAATATTTTTCGCAATAAAAAAATGAACTGTTTCGCTTTAAAAAAGCTTTAGAAATTTGAGTAGGGAAGTATTTTTGCAATTAGTTAAAATTTTTTTTTGAATAAAAGTTTATTTTATCAAATTATATCTAAGGAATTTTTCGTTCCAAAATGGATCCGAGAACTAAAAAGAACCCATCTCAAACCAATTTTTTAAACTATTGCTTGGAAAATTCCTCGTTATTTTGTGATCATATCAAATCAAAGTGCCTACGGTGTTGCACTGCACCCAGAAAGCTCAAACGTTCCTCAGCGTTCGTTACTTAGTTTGTTTCAGTATTTCGTGTTTCGCTTACAGTTCAGCTCTTATGATCCCCGCTGTGGACAGTTTCGTTTCCACTGAAACCATTTCCAGAAAATTGTTGCTCATTGGGATAAAAAAGAGTATCCTTTTTCACAGTTTCTTTACCCCTATCGGTATAGCGGTATAGCATATACATATGTATAAATACATATACCGTACTGTAGAAAAACAACGGAACAGAAACGCGTTACGAGTGATTTTTTGTGCCTTCTCAGAATTATAAAATTTTTTTTTCAATAGCGCCCTATCTCTACAAAAATTCTTTGCGTTTTCGGTTGAGATAAGACGTTAAAAAAATGAGGATAGGACATTTTTAAGTAAACTTTAAAAAAGGGGGAAAAGCTGATTGCTACTTTTGTTTGGATTTTCACCTTAAACATTTTATGGAAGTATGGTTTTCACAGGCTATGTCTCCCTTCGTGCCCCTGCATGTATTAGGTTAGTTATGGATTCAATAAGCTATTTTGGTATTAAGTTTTACGCTTAATGCAAGGTCTATAATGCGTCTACAGCAATTCCAATTTTTCGTTTTAAAGTTCGATATGTACGAGGTGTGTTCAAAAAGTATCGCGAATTTTGTGTTTTTTCAAAAATTATTTATTTATTCATGAATATCTATTTTGTCCCCTTCAAAGTAATCCCCATGAGATATTATACACTTGTGCCAACGGTTTTTCCAATCTTCGAAGCACTTCAAAAAATCATTTTTTTGTATCTTGTTCAGCTCCTCCTTCGATACCGTCTTTATCTCGTCAAGAGAAGCGTAACGTCGTCCTTTCATGGGCCTCTTCAGTTTAGGGAACAAGAAAAAGTCACAGGGGGCCAGATCTGGGGAATACGGTGGCTGCGGCATCATTAGTGTGTTGTTTTTGGCCAAAAAGTCGCGCACAAGCAACGATGCGTGAGCAGGGGCGTTATCGTGGTGCAAAAGCCAATTTTTGTTCTTCCACAAATCCGGGCGTTTCTGGCGGATTGCTTCGGCAAATTGCGCATAACTTGCAGGTAATATTCCTTATTGACCGTTTTTCCCTGTGGCAAGAACTCATGATGCACCACGCCCCTGCAATCGAAGAAAACTGTCAGCAAAACTTTCACATTCGACCGAACTTGGCGCGCTTTTTTCGGTCTTGGTTCGTGCGGCAGCTTCCATTGAGATGATTGAGCTTTGGTTTCCACGTCATAACCATAAACCCACGATTCGTCACCAGTTATGACCCTCGGGAGCAAATTTGGGTCGTCGCGGACAGAGTTTAACATCTCATTAGCAATGTTCATGCGATGCTGTTTTTGGTCACAATTGAGAAATTTTGGTACGAATTTCGCGTAAAAATCGAAGACGATCCAAAACACGTGCAAGCAAAGCAGCTGTCAACAATTAACTGAACATTCAAAATGGCCGAGCTTGTCGGCATAAGTGAGAGACATGAGTACCAACATAACGCCACAAAAAATTCGAAATTCGAATATACGTAAACAGCGAAAATTCAAAATTCGCGATACTTTTTGAACACACCTCGTATGTGTATTTTTATTTGTAACTTTGCTGTCACTCAAGCGTTTTTTACTTTTTTATCCCGCTTCGTAAGTGTGGCAGTATATGTATTAGTGTTTCTGCTCCTCCCTTTGGTTTTACTTTAGTTGTAGCCCAGACCGTCTAATGAAATCGCGTTGACAGCAAAGCCAAGCATTTTCCAAGCGTAGATGGTAGCGAACAAAGACAATGACATCGTACAAAGACAGCTATCCAACCCGACATGGCAAGGACACTGTCATTTTAATTTGATAATAAAATTTTAAAGGATGCTATGCACACACACAACTCCACGTACATATTTACTATGAACAAACAACAACAAAAAACCACTAAATAGAAGAATGTCACGTATAAGCAATATTTCATGAACTCTTAATTTATTTGACTACTTACTTTATGCTTTTTTCATGCATATCTCTTACCACAGCATGACTTTGGAGGGCGAGGTTGGAGGTTTTTTTTAAATTTAGTAGGAGGTTGAAATGAGACGTGAAGAACAGTATTCGCTTAATACAGTACTTAGGATTTGAAACCGGTCTTCTGACACGAAATTAAAATATGTACTAATCTAGAATGTCTTTTTCTTTTCATTAACTTAAAAGTTCTTAATTAGATACTAGGGGGTGAAAGCTTTATGTTATCGCAAAAAAAAAAAAAATCTTAAACATAACATTTCTTCGAGCTGATTACGTAAATCTAATAAAGAGGGTAAAGGTTGTATTTCACTGTTCATTTTGCTCAACTCAAGGTCCTTAGAAGCGTCGCAAGCTACAAAAGCTTTCGTTTGTTATGTTTCTAGCAATCTTATCCAGCAGCGAAATACTCAATGTAAAGTACCAATAGATTTTCACAAGTTACATTGCCATCAATAAAAAAAACTTAATTATAATTTGGAAAAATGAGCCTCTAGGTGACATAACTACAAAAACCAAGCATGTGTTCACACTATAGACCGATAGTTTTGTGAGTTGTTGTTATTACATTAATCGACGGCATACACTAAGCAAGCAAAGTGAAACATAAGAAAATATGTAAACTTTATTGATGATACAAAGTGTTTACAAGAACAGAACCCAAAATTATACAAGTTCGATATATTGAGCTTAAAATTTAGTTATAAATGTGAAATGCTATTATGTTTTGTGTTTTTATATTTTGTTTTTAGTTTGTTCACCCTGAAGACGATTATTACCGTGTGCAATCGAAATATATCGGTAAAGATAAAAAAAAGTTTGTGTTTTTATGAAAAATTTCCGGATCTCAAGCCAGTTTGAAAAGACATCATTAAAATAAAATAAATCAAAATATAATAAAATAAAATAAAATGAATAAAATAAAGTAAAAGAAAATAAAATAAAATAAAATAAAATAAAATAAAATAAAGTAATATAAAATAAAATAAAATAAAATAAAATAAAATAAAATAAAATAAAATAAAACAAAACAAAATAAAATAAAGTAAAATAAAGTAAAATAAAATAAAAGAAATGAAATGAAATAAAATAATTTAAAATAAATAAAATTAAAGTAAAATAAAACAAATTAAAGTAAATGAAACAAAAAAAAAATAAAAAAAATAAAACAAAAAAAAAATAAAATAAAATAACTAAAATAAAATAGAATAAAATAAAATAAATTAAAATATTAAAATTAAATAAAATAAATTAAAATAAAATAAAATAAGTAAAATTAAATTAAATTAAATTAAAATAAAATAAAATAAAATGGACAAAATAAAATAAACAAAATAAAGTAAAATTAAATAAAATAAAGTTAAATAAAATAAAATAAAATAAAATAACATTAAATTAAATAAAACAAAATAAAATAAAACATAATAAAATAAAATAAAATAAAAAATAATAAAATAAACAAAAATTAAATTAAATAAAACAAAATAAAAGAAAATAAAATAAAATTAAAAAAAATAAAATAAAATAAAATAAAGTTAAATAAAATGAAGTACAATAAAATAAAATAAAATAAAATAAAATAAAATGAAATAAAATAAAATAAAATAAAATAAAATAAAATAAAATAAAATAAAATAAAATAAAATAGAATAAAATAAAATAAAATGTAATATAATATAATAAAATAAAATATAAAAATATTCAATTCCCTTGCCTCCAACTAGTCCATTACTTGTTTCATGTTTTACTTCTAACTTCACTTGTTACTTAATGCTTAATACAAAACTGCTAAATTTCGCTAGCTTACTCAAATTTCACATTTTCGATACCACCTTCTAATTGGATATCAGAGCTAATTCCACCTACTAAATGTCTATTCTTGTGACCACGTTAACATCTAAAAGCAACTGTTATTGGCTGCGTCACCCGCATCTGTGTCTATAAACGTTCCACCAAGGCATAATAAGCTGGTCTCTAATTTACAGTTGGAAAACAATTACCGTATCGCAAGGCAAAACGTAATTATGCGTAGTCATTACTTAGGAATTATTTGATACTAAAATATTAACATAGATTATACGCCTTAAAATATGCAACACACTTTTACACCTAAACGCTTAGCACTTGTCTTATGAAATCCCTTACAGTTGTTGTTTCTTTTTTTATTTCACATCTTTTAGCATCTCAAGCAATCTTTCATTATTAACTAACATACATATGTATCTTTATATTTTTATATACATCATTACACTCCAACCGAAACATAATTTTATTAATATTAACATAAAGCAAGGCGAGAAATAATGGCGACATTTCATAGAAAATAGTCCCCAATGGGCTGGTTAAAACTTTTTGTTGGTTTACATTGACTTGGTCATAAGCTATAAGAATACTGTGGTTGGCTGTGTTTCTGTTATTTATTGTCATTTGGGCTGTTTGTGGGGGTCAAGGGTGGCCATGTAAAGTATTCGCTTTAAATGTTATATTGCATGTATATATAAGAGAAGTTATGTGACGGTTTTATGAATATGTAATTAAGCTTTTGTGCTTTAATCGTAACAGTAAGCATACTTTCAAACCGTTTGAACAACGAGAGAAGATTGCTAACGTGATATTTATATCAACTAAGATATTTTGAGAATGTTTAAAATTTCATTGCTGGTTTAGATCTCATTTTAACTTTAAAACGTAAAAACTAAATTAATTTAAAAAAATTTGCTGCATATAGTTTTGTAGGAAATTATTTTCTCCACAAAAAAGTTCTGAATCAAAATTGTTGTCAAACATTGCATTCCCTAGTAGTGAATTTTTAAACATTCTAATAATTTTTTGATTTCAAGTTTTTACTTGGGTAATTTTTTTAAGTAGGAAAAATCAATTTAGAAAAAAATTACCACAGATACTTAAAAGCAAACCTGTTAAATTCCCATTAAAATTCAGTAATAAATTGCTTGTATATCTCTTTCAATCAATAATGATTATTTTTATTGTTTTCAAAAATTCAGAATTACTAATTGATTACCATTGGAAAAAATCGAAAAACATCAAAAGTAATCGAAACTATTAGAAATACTCACTTTTGTTGTATATTGAAAGGCTATCATTCATGTCATTTTAATTATACAAAATATTGGTACAAGTAATGAATAGGGTTGTAAATATGGTGTATATTGGAATGGGTTTTCGTCATCCCTTGTCAAATTTGGTTTTGAGACAAACCGGTTTCGGCGTTGTGCCATCATCAGTGTCGATTTTTTTTTGTATATATGGGTTGTAAATATGTGGGTTACAAGGCAGTAAACTATAAAATTCAGTATGTTCAACACAAACAATAAAAAAAAGTTTTTGATTATTTATTTAAACATTTTTTGATTGGTTTCTTTTGATTATTTTTAATTTGTTTGATTTTTTCGTGTGATTATTTATTTTGCATTCTTTTCATTGGTTTTTTTGATTATTTTTAATTATTTTCATTATTTTTAATTTTTTTGTGTGATTATTTTGGCGCATGTGCTTGTGTTTGCTTGCAACAATATCAACAAGTAATCAAAAGCATTCAAAAAAATTTACAAGTATTCAAACAATCAAAAATAATGAAAAGTAATCAAACAATAAAATATAATCAAAAGTAATCAGAAAATAAATAGTTTTGATTGTTTTCGATTATCTCTGAGCTTTTTTTTGATTATTTTTTAAAATAGTCATTAAAACCCGAAAGCAATGGATAATCAATAGGCAGGTTTTTGAGTATTTATTATAATATTTTTTTTATATATAATTTTTTTTTGATTCTTTTTTTTTTAATATTTTTTGTGCCATTATTTCTATTTATTTTGGCGCATGTGCTTATGTTTCCTTGGAAAAATACCAGAAAGTAAACAAAAAAAAAAATCAAGAATTATCAAAAATAATCAAACAATAAAAAATAATCAAAACTAACAAGAAAAAATTGTTTTGATTGTTTTCGATTATTTTTGACTTTTTGGATTATTTTTTAAAATAGTCAATAAAATTCGAAAGCAATGGGTTTACAATCATAAGTAGGCTTTTCCAAAAAAGAATCAAACCGGCAATCAAAACGAGTAGTAACCATTACTTAACAGGTCTGCTTAAAAGAATTCGTTTCTCAACCCAAATCCGTTATTAGAATTTAATAAAGAGGTGGAGTTCTCCCATAACCCAACAAAAAAAAAATTACCAAGTGGTTTGTTTCCGCTTTTTTGAGGTTTGGGCACAGCCCCCATCACTAGCAAAATCTACGCTTTTTAAGCCGAAAAAGTGTTGCCAGGCCCATGATATTATACTACCTACCCCAAATCCAATGGCGTTGTGGAATTTGTATTGTGGTGAAATCAAAGGATTACTAGTTCTTTGAGTACAAGGTTATTAAGAATTTAGATCGAAGTTGGTCTAGAGTGATTCGAGTATATCTTGGCTGACTGCGTTCTGATGCGATACAGGTGATGCGATAGAACTTATTACGGGAATTACCGACCCTGTTTTAGTAAAAGAATTCACCGTTCTTTTGGGGATTTTGTTTTGTTGCCGTTCAAAAGTTTCGGATCGAACGGTTTCTACATTGAGCAGTTTTTTCGCGAAATATAAATTATATGACAGTGTGACAGTATAAGGTGACATTCCATAAGAGTTCCGGGGACAGTTGTTTGACAGATCTGCAACTTTCTCCAGGCACGCTACTCGTCACTGACTTGCCGATTGCATTGTATGTTGCTATAACTTTTTTTTAACACTTTCAAACGAAAAGCCAGCTAGTGACTTGAGGATTTTGGTATGGCTTTGAGCTTTGGTGAGAGTCGTGGGTTCGTGTTGCAAGAGAGCGAGAGTATCAACAACTTGTGCAGCTAGTATTTAAACCTGGTGCTAAGTTTCCGTTATATTCATGTTTGGCGGCTGCTCGTCTTCAATAGTTTACGTTTCTCCATGCGCCTGTGGATACTTTCTTGATATTTTACAATAACAACTACTCGATTTGAGTATCGCCGGAACCAAATCCTCAAGCGAGTCATTTATCTTTATCAATTTAATTGGTCTTCTATCTAAAATTCAGAAACAGTTCATTAACATGAAAGTGGGTTTAACTTAACGGCTCTAAACTACAAATTATCTGGATCTACCATGCTAGAAAGTTGTGAACAATCTTCACAGAACTACTAACAGTAATTTAATTATTATTTTAAAATTTCAAACAAGACCTAATTCATTATATGAGAAATAAGCCTAGTTATTATGCACTTTAATGAAAATTTGTTTATTATTATAGTTGAATGCTCACTTTAGTGGGCTTCTTTTCCTTTTATTTTTTAATTTTTCAAAAGCAAGGTCCAATAATGAGAGAAAAATGAAATTTGCCACAAAAGCCATATAAATTACTTCAATAAGCCAGGATAATAACGCAGACAGAAACCACAGGAAAGAGGTTTGAAAACAAATGAAACGAAAACATTGCTGGTTTCGTAAAACGAAAAAAAAAAAAAATCAACGAATTCCTCCAGCGAAAAAAAAGCTTTGCAATGATGAAACCACAAACTCCTATTGTTACCATAAAATTTTATTTGATTGCCGTTTCAATGCGTGCAGAATATTTTAATGAGCTTCATGAAAAGCAATCATAGCGGCCAAGGCTACATAACAATTTCCATATGTGTATTTTGGTGGTGGAAATGCACGCATATCGATATTTCGATGTTTTTTTGGAGAAAATATCGTTGTATTGGTTTTTTGAAAAAAAAGAAGAATTTTATAAGTTTTTTCTTGATTTCATAAATGCTATAAAACAAACCTTAAAATGCTTTAATTTCACTTCAACTTACACAACCTTTTGTCGTGTTATTTAAAATTGTAGAGCTTCGAATCCCGAAAATGCCGGTATTCTCTCTCTCTATGGCGCGATATACAACAGGTATATCATCATAAACCTCCTAAGAGATTTTTTGCGCCAAGCTTCTCTTCTAATTTGTGGTGTGCCGATTTGAATTTTCCCTACAAATTTGTGGGACCTACAGTTTTTTGCCGACTCCGAACGGCATCTACAAAGGAGACGAATTTTTGCTGAGAATGGCAGGAATACACTCGGAGAGTTTGCCAAACCAGTGCCGAGGGGCGACCCCGTTTTGAAAATCTTTTTTCAAATCACTTTTGATGTTACCTGTAACAGGGCTCGAACCATGGACCTTCGGTGTGGTAGGCCTGCAACACTACCTTCACACCACGGCGGCTGCCGGTATTATAAGAATAATATCTCGGGACATAACCTTGCAAATAAACAATAACAAAACCAAATGAAGTTGGAATAAGCCAAAGAAGGTGGAATAAACACGCATCAACAAAAAATTAGAAGAATAGCGAGAAGTAAAGGCAGAACTCAGGGACTGGCCCCTTGTAATTTTCAACAAACGAGGTGAAACTCGTGAAACGTTCAATATGTTAGGTTTGGATCTGTCGATTTCGGCATATAGTATTCACGATAAAAGATAAACCTTATAATAAAGTAGCTAGTTGTTCCGGTCAGAGGATACTCCTATTTGGCAGCCATTGCATTTTGGTGCTACTTAGCAGTTTGGTTCAAAATCACCTAGAGCAGACACAACTATTATTTTTTCTGGATCATTTTTGGAGCCACAAACAATCAAGAAATGATCGTGAAATGATACCGAGACAGCTTCGTAATGGTCCTGGAAAAGTCCCAAAACCTTATCCAGAAGATCACGAAAATATCGCATCAACAACCCCGAATTGATCTTTAAAAAATACCAAAAATGGTCCAGAAATGATTCTAAAATAATACCGAAATGATATTATAAAAAGTACCAAAAACGATTCCGATATGTAAAAAACTGCCTGAAATGGCAACGAAATAGACAAGAAAATAATCCCAAAAAGTCTAGAAAACGATCTCGAAATTGTGAACAATTCCGCATTCATGCCGAAAATGGTCCCTATCAAATAAAATAAGAAATGATCCTGAAGTAATCCCGAAATGATACTAAAAAAAGTACCTTAAACTATTCCGATATGATAATGAAAACTACCCAAAATGTCAACGAGATAGACAAGAAAAGAATCCCGAAATGATTCCGAAAATTCCCAAAACCTATATTAAATTATACCGAAAGTATCGCATAAACAATCCAGAATCAATCTAGAAAAATACCCAATGGAATGATCCTGAAATTATCATGAAATGATACTAAAAAAATACCGAAAATAATGAAAATAATAATAATAATGAAAACTATCCGAAATAACAACAAAATAGACAAGAAAAAAAGTACCGAAATAATCCCGAAAAGTTTCAAAACCTATTCCAAATGATCACGAAAGTATCGCATAAACAAACCCGAATTAATCTTGAAAAATACCTAAAAATGGTTCTGAAATAATCCGGAAATAATCCCGAAATGATAACAAAAAAAGTACCGATAATAATTCCGATATGATAATAAAAGTTATCCGAAATGGCATCGAAATAGACAGGAAAAGAATCACAAAATGATCTCGAAAATTCTAGAAAACGATCACGAAATGGTGCGACAACAATCCCGAATTCATCCTGAAAATGGTCTCGATTAAATAAAATAAGTGTTATATTTTTTTAAGGGGAAACACAGACGAAAGGGTTCTTCACATAGCCGAAAGCACGAAAATTGGCTAATGTGTGACTGTGTTAGTGTATAAGTTATTTCTTGGCAATCAAGTACACGTGTTCCCTTGTACGTGCAGGCGTTTTTCTTGATTATGGTGAAAGCAAGTCGAGGCTGGTTTCTCTAGGGGGCGTTCGTGTTTGCAGCCTGTGGTGGGCGTGTGTGCTAGGCTTCATTCAAAGGCTTTTGGGTAATGCTTAATAATGATATTATTGACGTGAGTTGTGCTCTAATTTAGGCTGTGCTACAGGCATGCTGTTAATCTTTGGAATTCTATTTAACTTCAGATTATTATTTGAAAGAAATGCGGTATTATGAGTTGATTAAGTAAATACATGACACACGCGCGAATATTTTCAACATATGTACATACATGTGATTGAGTGAATAATAAATTATATTTTCCCTCTCTTCCAGGTAAATATTCAAGTCAAAAATAAAGATATTCGTAAGTGAAAATAGTAATAAGGATGAGCATATAAATATCAAGAGAAACAATTTAGATTTGATTTCAAACATGAGTGCGCTTTCTAATAAGATTGCCAGTATACTTGGATACAGGATGCAGATGTAAAAATAATTTGACTTTGTTGGCAACACTGAACTGTCAGAAAAATGCAGCCAGAGAAAAAGCAGATTTTTACTTATCAAATATGAACGTAGATTTTTTTCGAGACTTTCGAGATGACACCTCGTATAGAAACGAAACTTCGTTTGTGGTGTTATTGTTCCGAGTAACACAAAAATATTGAAATATGATTAGAAATGGAATGCTTGAAACCGTTTCGAATTATTATACCAGAAAAGTAACCAAACTTAGGTAACAAAACTAAACTTAATCAGCTACGAAACAACACACAGATGGGAATAGAAACCAAACTTGTAATGCGATCTTAGTAAAAAAATCGTATGAAACCTTTTCTGGGCAGAAAAGCAAGTAGTAACGTTTATAAAAACCTCAGATTTAGGAACATTACCAGTCACATTACTTGCGTAACGAAACTGCAACGTAACGGTTTGCGATTTATACTTATACGTTTTTATTCATAACACAGGCCGACAAAATGAGACCGATTTTTTTGCCTTGTCGGCCTGTGTAATTATATAAAATTCTTTTTTCACTACAATGTCTACTCATTGTAAACTTTTAAGTTTTTTTTTAACCCTGTAAAGTTTTGTGAGAGATTTTGAAACAAAAAGTACTTTAAATATTTTTGCACAATAATCAAATGTTTTCCGGTAAAAAGGGTTAAGAATTTCAACATAAAAGTACGTTTCCAATTATATAAATTTTTTCTGAATAAAAGGTTTATTTTAGGAAAATATATCAGCAAAGCTTTTTGTTTCAAAATGACTAAAAAAACTCAAAAGCATCCATCTAAAATGAATTATTTAACGTAATTCTCGAAAAAATTCCGCATAATTTTGTGAATTTTCATATAAAATCAGGGTTCACCATGTTGCACTGCACCTGGAATGCTCAAATGGTTGTAAGGTTTCTATATCTGAAAGTTTCGTTACTAAGGTGTTTCGATATTACTAGTTTCGGCTACAGTTCTGTTCTTTTGTGGGAAGATTTTGAAACCGTTTCCTGGAAATTCGTTTCTCACAGTTTCGTTACCCCTTTCGTTACATACCTATAAAGCCGTAACGAAACAGAAAAGCGTTCCAAGTGTCTCTCTGTTTTAAATATATCGATACGTGACAATGAGCTTTTGTTGGAACGTAGTCAGTGCTGGCGTTGGGATACCTTAGCAACGATATTCCTTTGGAGATTGTTCAATTTCCGAAAATGTTTGCGTACAATTGGCCCCTAATTTTGTAAATAATGTCCTTTTATTTCATATCATTGAACTTTCTCCTTGAATACCACCCACTTTTACTTTTCCACCATAACTGCCTAAACAGACCCATTTAATTGAACTCTAATAACAAACAAAAAACCTTAACTTTTGAATTTTTTATTTTTCTTTGGAAATTGATACAGTTATCTAATACTCAAGTTATAAAACGTTTGCATTTTTTGCCCCGCTGATGTTTCGTCCTCCCTGTGCTTCTGTTCCAAAGGTTTTTATTTTATACAATTTAATTTTTAATACTAAAATTTCAATTATTATTATTTTTTAAATAATTGTGTGGCTCTTTGTGTTTTGTCGTTTAGTAATTTAAATCTGTGGTGTTTGCTTTCCTGTTTCTATTTTTCTATGTATGTATACTACTTTTACTCGTCATGTTGTGGACTTATTAAATTTCGTTCCTGAGTTATTCAGTTCTTCTGCTTTGTGCTCGTTACGTTTTCTCTCCTTAAAATTGTATGTTTTTATTTTTTGCAATTGGTTGTTAAGTTGTTGTTCTTTAGTCTTTTATGTCATAACTCCTTTATTATTGTAGTGTTTTCATTCAAGTTGTTTGCATTTTTAAAGCAATTGAGATATTATGTTAGTGTAGTATCTTGTTTCTTCTCTTTCCCTTTCTCTTACTTCTTATTAATTTTTTTAATTAGTTGTTATGTTGCTTCGCCCTGTGTTGTTATAGTTATTTTCGTTCTTCTTTATCCTTCTATCTTCTCTATGTAGTTTTTTTTCTTTTATTTTTTTCTTCACTTACTTAGTTGTTAGGCTCTGAATTCGTTAATATTTTGTTTGTTTTTCCAAGCTGCAGCTCTGTGATGGTTAATATTTACGTGTCCAAATTATTGAATTGTGATATGTTATTATTACTAAAGGGTGTTTTTTTTAGGGGTATAGAACTTCGAATTGAAATAAAACACAAGAAAATCGTTTTGAGGTCCATCAATTTGGCTTTATTGGAAGGATAATTTTATGCCATTAATGTTTAAATATGATTTCGGGCATGTGGCCGCCGCGGCTGGCTCGAATAAAGCCAATTCTACAGGTCCAATTTTCAACCACTTTTTCGAGCATATGGGGCCGTATGTCGGCAATAACGCCACGAATGTTGGCTTCCAATTCCCCTAACGTTTCTGGTTTGTTGGTGTAGACGAGCGACTTCACATATCCCCAAAGAAAATAATCCAATGGTGTCAAATCACACGACCTTGGTAGCCAATTGACAGGTCCATTCCGCGAAATTTCAGGAAGCTAATTTTAAATGTTTCCTTTTCTTGATATGTTTGTCCTTCAATATAAAAATATAATGCCGTCAGGTATTAAATAAAATTTATATTTGTCAGGAGCCCATGTGTCTTTTATGAAAGTTACGGTAATGGCGTGATTTCTCTTTCAACAGACTATTATTTATGTTCGTCTTTGATTTACTTCTTTCTGTTTGTGTAAGCGATTTTGTGAGACAGTTAGTTTGATATCAAAATTCTTTTTGTCTCACAAATTTCTTGCGTTTTGCGTTGCGTGTTTTGACGGCACTGTGGCGCCATACTATGCATACAAATAAATGGGCTTAGCATATGTGTAGCTAGCATTATAAATTAACCTACTGTGTATGTGTAGTACATTTAAATACGTTTTAGATTTCGTTTTCTTCTACTTATTCAATTAACGTTGTTTACTTTTAAATCAAATAACTAAACGAATATATTTAAAATTCTAAACTCAAACTTCATTAATTAACTAACTTTCAAAATGTCTATCAATTTCTTAACGTATTATCCAATTCATTAACTTTTGTTTCGTTATTCTATGAGCTATACCTTTGCATTAATAATCACTAAAACTTCAACCATTTGTCCATTTTGCGTGTTTTTAATAACCAAAAATTATTTTGGAACGTTTTTAGTTCAGAGTTCATTGACATTCATAATAACGTATTTGTCGCTAAGTTTTTGATACACGATCAACCTATCTTATGTGGTGGTTCGTGAAGGCCCTAACGCAAAAATGGTTTGCCGAGTGGCAAATTCTATACATTTTCGGTTAAGATACCTGAAATTTGTGTAAACTTTGAAATATCTTTTTATGCGGTTTCTATTATGGAATTCGCTATATTTAAATGAAAATTATTAAAAACACAGCCTCTTTTTATTTCGTCTACCGATATCACTGCTATTATATTGAACATAACTGTATATGTAGTGTGTCGGTTTTAAATACAAGCACACGATGGCTAAAACCACAAACGAATAGTTAATTTTTTATTTATTTTTTAACTCAAAATAATTGTTGCTAAAGCGTTGCAAAATGAACTAATTATCGGTTTGTTTCAAATTCTATGTATGACAAGGTTGCACTACAAAAAAGCAGCTACAATTCGCAGTAATTTGAAGAAACATAAAAACTTCGAGCCATTCATATAATGTCAATATGCTACTTTGACCACAAAAAGGCAGGCAAAAAATTAGTCTTAGAAAAGTAGTGACTCTGGCTGCTGCAATATTAGAAACTTTACTGTGCCTTGAACTCGATTCCTGACTAAATATGAGTACCTTCAGCTTTTTCGCGGATTAATTAATAAATAAATTATTGCAAGTCTTTCATTCAAAGCTAAAAATATATTTATTCTAGGTAGAGTTATTTTGAGTAGACAAGGTATAAAGGTTAGTTCTGATAAGCTATGGAATAACGGCGAGCTCTTTATTTATTTTCAGTCCCACCCATTTAACCGAGTAAGCCAAGGCGGAAGTTTCCCCTGCTAGTTCTTTCAAAAGCTGGCCAGCTAAGCATGTAGTGACTCGATAACTCCATGTCACATTCTTCACGCAACTGAAAATAAGGCGGTTTCGAATATATTGGGGACTAAGTACGCGTAACCCGTTTGAGCATTGCTTCTTAGAGCATCAATTACCGAAGATAAAGGACTATTTGTCGTCGAGATAAGTTTGGCAGAGCACCTTCCTTCGAGCCTGTTAACACAAAAGTCTTTACAACTCACCACGTCCAACTCGTACCCAAATAAGCCAAACGAACTTCGAGCGAAACTCTAAGCAAATGATAATTTACTGTGTAGCATACGATCTTTCCCACGACCTATTTTAAGTTAAATTTTTATTACGGGTCGAAACTGCCTCCCAGTGACTGCAAATTTCTCAAAAAAAGTTACTTATTTAACAAAGTCATACATTGTACGAAACTGTGGTACCTATTGAGCAAATCTTTCTCCCTCCCTCTCAACACGACTAAAAAAGTAATAATGGAATAAAATAAAGTAAAAAGAAAATCATTTAAAAAACTGACACATTAATTTCCGGAACTGGTAGGACCAGCATGGCGCTCGTTTTTTAAATTGGCTTTTTGTTGCTTTGTGGCAACAGCTGAACTGTCTGATGTATGAGTTGGCAGCAGCTGTCATAACCACCGGGCAATCAACTAGTTGGCCAGCAAGCCTGTGACTCAGACAACTAACTGGCCGAGTCACTCACAAAATCACCCAATTCGCTTGCTCCTCCGTAAGTTGGTAATATTTTTGTGATGTAAGTTTTGTTTTTGTTATTCACTGAAATGTGTTACATGAGTTTTTAATCATGTGCAGCACATGCGTTACAACACGCAAGGGTGTTACGACTTTGACACTAACGTGTGCGTATACATATACTAAGTATATATACATCATATGAACCCGGTTCATATAATCAAATAAAATAAAATAAAATAAAAAAAATAAAATAAAATAAAATAAAATAAAATAAACTAAAATAAAATAAAATAAAATAAAATAAAATAAAATAAAAAATGTAAAATAAAGAAAAAAAAAATAAAGTCAAATAAAATAAAAAAAAGCAAAATATGATCAAAATCAAATAAAATAAGACAAAACAAAAAAAATTAAAAAAAAATGATAAAATAAAATAGTTCAAAAAAAAAAAATTAAAAAAAATATAATAAAAATAAAATAAAATAAAATAAAATAAATGAATTAAAGTTAAAATTAAAATTAAAATTAAATTAAATTAAATAAAGGCAAAGGAAAGGAAATGTGAGGAATGGAATGGAAAAAAGTAAATAAAATAAAATAAGATCAAATAGAATAAAATAAAATAAAATAAAATAAAAAATAAATAAATTAAAATAAAATAAATTAAAATAAAATAAAATAAAATAAAATGAAATAAACAAAAAAATAAAACAAAATAAAATAAAATAAATTAACTAAAACTAATATTAAATTAAATAAAATAAAAGGAAAGGTAAGGAATGGAATGGAAAGAAAAGGAAACAAAAGCAAATTAAAATTAAAAAAATTAAATAAAATAAAAATTCTGTTTTGTCGACCTTTCCTTCTTAACTTTCACTTTTTGCTGGCTCGAGGTCTATGTTTTTCTCGCAAAAACTAATAAAAACACAAGTTTTAAGTTTTGCCAATATATTTCAATTGCCGGCGGCAATCGCGTTCAGGACAAACTAATAACAACAGAAACAGTAATGTAATAAATAAGTAACATAACTAATAACAATTTGTTTTCATACATACATTTATTTACACGCTTAACGTGTAGTATCATACTAACTATTTTTTGATAACAAATGCCTATACGTCTGCGCTACTCCCTCAACATCAGATCTGTATTTATTCTCTTTTCTCTCGGTGTGTTGATTATGTGCAATATTTCTAATGTGTATCTCTTCTTGTATTGTTTTTCTTGTTGGAGCACAGAAGTTTCGTCAAAGTTTTGTGAGTGTTCGTTGCTTGAACAGTGGGCCATTAGACTGTAGCTATGGAGAAAAATTATTATGATATAAAAATGCAAGAAATATTAAATGATTTAACGATGTACAGAGTACAAAGACAAGACCCTACGTCGAAATTACAAACTAAAAACAACAATTTGGTAAATAAAATGTTTAAAATGGAGTTAATTTCAAAGGCCGAGAGAAATAGTCTTATCACCACCACGTCACTATCCCCTAGAATTTATGGACTCCCGAAAATTCATAAAGAAGGGATATCCCTTAGACCCATTTGTTCAACCCCTGGATCACCATCGTATGGGTTATGTAATCATCACAAATATTTAAAAGAACGTAACACTAAACGTAAACACGTTTAACGTGAAAAATACAGTTGAGTTTAAAGAGAGGATAAAAAATACATGCATTTCTGATGATGAAAAATTAATTTTCTTCGATGTTGTCTCACTTTTTCCTTGCGTCCCAACTCAACTAGCACTTGAGGTTATGGAATATACAGGGTGGCTAATGAAAGCCGCTACCAAAAAAAAATTAAATAACTTTTTTTCTATTTAATGAATCTGGTAAATTTTTTTTTTATTTTGCAGATTGACTTTTACATTTAACAAAAATGGATAACTGGGACACTGAAACAAGAATTTGGATTGTCCGCCGCTATCACGCACTGGAGTCCGTAGTTTCGGTTCAAAGAGAGTATAGGCGCACGTTTGGCGGCAATCCTCCGAGCAGATGGACCATAATAAGACTTGTAAACAATTTTGCCGAGCATGGGACAGTCAACAGAAGACCTTACCATCGAAACCCTTCAGTTCGAACGGAGGAAACAATCGGTGCTGTAGCTGCTGCCATACAAAACAATCCACGTGTTTCGACAAGAAGCTTATCTGCTCAAATGGGTGTAAGCAGACAGTCATTACAGTCAATTATGCACAAAGATTTGGACTTATTCCCATATAAAATTCAAATGGCCAACAAACTGAACGCTGCAGACTTGCCGATTCGCTTGGAATTTGGCAGAAGATGCTTCAAATGGTGGAAGAGGATGGAAACATGTTGAACTGTCTTTTCATGTCTGACGAGGCCCATTTCGATTTAAACGGCAACATAAACAAACAAAATTGTCGAATATGGAGTGCTTCCAACCCACAGATACTCCATGAGACGGAATTGCATCCACTTCGTGTCACAGTGTGGTGTGCAGTTTCATCACGCTGCATTGTCGGGCCCTAGTTCTTCGAAGAAAACGGTCACACCGTTACGGTTACTGGAGACCGTTACTTGAGCATGTTGAGAGAGTTTTTCTATCCAGAATTACGCCGAATGAGAATTTCTTTCAACTCTGTGTGGTTTCAGCAAGATGGTGCAGCTCCTCATATAGCCCAACCTGTTATGACAGAATTGCGACGAAAATTTCCCAATAAGCTGATATCCAGAAACTCCACATTCCGTTGGCCACCCAGGGCGCCTGATCTTACTGCACCTGACTTTTTCTTGTGGGGTTATTGCAAACGGGAAGTCTTCAAAGCAAAACCAACAAATTTGAATGAACTAAGGCAATCCATTCGAGAAACAATTGCGGCTATTCCTGTCTCAACTCTCCAAGCAGTAATAAACAACTTTTTGGTAAGATGCCGCACATGCATCGACGAGCAGGGGGGGCATTTAAATTCCATTATTTTTAAAACTAATTAAGCTATATTTAATAAAATTTAATGGGCTTTAACATGAATAAAAGAAAAATGAATTCCATACACTGAAAAAAAAATTATTTGAGTTTCTTAATGTAGCAAAATTCATCAGCCACCCTGTAATAGAGAAACACACTAAAATAACGAAGAAACTGTATATTGAAATTTTAAAATTTTGTATCGAAGAAAACCGATATTTTAAACACGAGGATAAAATCTACGCACAGATTAGAGGACTACCAGTGGGATCACCAACGTCTCCGGTAATCGCGGACATAGTTATGGAAAAGTTACTTCAAAGTGCGGTTGAAAAAGTTGAACGAAAGCCGAGACTACTTACAAAGTACGTCGATGACATTTTTCCGATAATAAACGAAAACGAGGTACAGAACACACTTGACGCTTTCAATTCTTTCAAAATTTACTACTGAAATCGAAAATGACGGAAAATTACCTTATCTGGACTCAATTATAATAAGACATGCTAATGAAATAAAGCTAAAGTGGTATAAGAAACCTATAGCATCAGGACGAATCAACAATAATAATTCTAAACATCCGAAAACGATGATAATTAATACAGCGAGAGGCTGTATTCGACGAATGTTAAAAATATCTGAGGACACTTACCACAGAGAAATTAAGACTGAAATTAGAATGATATCGAAAAATAATGATTTTCCAGATAATATTATAAATTCTTTAATAAGAAAAGCGGATCAGAAACCCATAATCGTGTAGTAGATATTTAAATCAGTAGTTTATGTACCACAATTGTCAGAGCGGCTTAAAAGTCAGATTGATACAACAATGAAAAAATAAAAATAGCACACAAACTAATAAATACTTTAAAACACATTTTCAATAATACCAAATCAAAAATACCAGTCGCGGAAAAAAGTAATGTGATATACAAAATACCTTGCAAAGGTAATCTCAACGATCCCTGTAACAAGTTTTATGTAGGAACTACGAAGTCAAAATTAAAAAGTAGATTAGCGCAACATAAATCTGACTTTAAATATTGTCATCAAACACAAAACCATAAAACGGCTGTAATGGCCCACTGTGCAAGCAATGAACACTCACCAAACTTTGACGAAGCTTCTGTGCTCCAACAGGAAAAACAATACAAGTAGAGATACACATTAGAAATGCTGCAAATAATCAACACACCGACAGAAAAGAGAATAAATTACAGATCTGATGTTGAGGGAGTAGCGCAGACGTATAGGCATTTGTTATCAAAAAATAGTTAGTATGATACTCCACGTTAAGCAGTGACAACGTATAAATAAATGTATGTATGAAAACAATTTGTTATTAGTAAAGGAAAGAAAGGAAGGAAAAGGAAAGGAAATAAAAAGAAAGCAAAATAAAGGAAAGGAAATCAAAGGAAAGGAAGGGAAAGGAAAGGAAAGGAAAGGGAAGGAAAGGAAAGGAAAGGAAGAGAAAGCAAAGGAAAGGAAAGGAGAGGAAAGGAAAAAAAAGGAAGAGAAAGCAAAGGAAAGGAAAGGAAAGGAAGAGAAAGCAAAGGAAAGGAAAGGAAAGGAAGTGAAAGTTAGCAAGAAAAAGAAGCATTAAAACATACTACAATGAAATAAATTAGAAATAAAGAATGTTGAAAGAAAAGAAAAGCAAATAAAATAAAAATATATTAAAGTAAAGGAACTTCCTAGAAGAAAACGGAAAGAAGGCCAAGAAAGTAGTAGCTAAGAACTAAAATAAAAGTAAGTTGTGTGGTCTGAAATTCAACCACTGGCCGAGATCTCATTTGATAAAGTTTATGTACAAGACACGCATGTTTTTGAATTAACCTCCACGAGTCCTTGGTACTCACGCCTGTTTTTTTGTATGCCTACGGGGTATACGTATGTCGTGATAACCAATAAGTTATATTTTTCAGGTTTTTAACAAAAACCATAAACACAATTCACTTGCAATAACCAACCATTGTAAATATGAACTTGCCACATCATGCAATAAACAACGTTGATCAATTAAATTGTTGTTTGTTCGTTAAATTCATTCTGATAATATTTATACCCAGCTGCTGTAGTAAATGCTCAATAATTTTGAATACCTAAGTGTATTAAAGTCAGACATGGAATTACAATATTTATTGTTTAGGTTGCACTTTAATACCAGATTGTGACTTGTAGGTGGCGCTGTTTAGCAAGCGCATACCGGGTACCGTAAATCCTGCTAAATTCCTGATCCGAGTCCCGTTGCTCGATGCGGTTGATGTTGCTCGCCTTCTGAGATTACCCACCTCTTGTCTAGCCCTAAAATTTTTTGTCGCCTTCTAAAACACATAGTCTTTTCCACATCTTCTTATTATACCAGTTTGGCAAAGAATGAATGAAGAGGATCCGGTACAGAAGGCACCCGTCGACAAAAGCAGAGAAGGAGAGAGACCACCACTCCTATCAAAAAGCTAAAAGAATACCGACCTGAGATCTCGTAGTGTTTCGGCCGAGCGTTTAGATCATTGAGCACCATTTAAGCAAGTAAGTGAAGCAGACATGGAGTTGCACAATTGCCAACGTATGTGATCTGAGTAGGTCCTTCTGTTATTTGCAATTGTTTTGGACTACGCTCATTTCAAAGGCCTTCTTCCATAATTATAAATACATAGTTGCTTCTTCGTTACCTATTATTTGTTCCCTTTATTAGTTTATATTGTGGCGAATGGTATCAATTACCGACTATCCCTAGCTCAGTTACACTCCCACTTCTAACTAACACAACAGTGATGTATGTAAGCAGGAGAAATAGAGAACACGAGGCAAAGCGGAGATGGCCATACATGGCACCGACCCTTCGAGAGAACGATGAGCAAACAATCTAGAAAATTGTAGATGAGTAAGGTAGCAGCCTTTCGGACTATATCAGCCAGTAAGTAAGCAAGGCAGGATGATCAGCTTATGTGTTGTACTGTGTACTTACTGTCGGGTAACCGAACTCGTAAATTTGTATTACTGCTATTATTAGCAAATAAATTTGAACCTAGGAGGAAATAATCGAGGAATTATCGAGTTTGTCAAAATATGTTACGTATATTTCAATCGGTTACACCAACCTTTGTTAACACATTTTATTTTTTCTTCGCCCACGCGTGGACTAATCGATGGGCAGTTAAATAAATCTCTCATTCTTATTTATCCTTGTTTTTTCCAGCTAAATTTTTATGGCTCTTTCTCTTCATTCATCTGTGTCCTTGCAGCTTCATACTTCTGTTCACATTCGCCCATCACACCCGTCTCTAGCCTGTTATCGATCTGTCTTGACTTGTTTGTTTGAATCAGACCTGTTAAATTTGATTAGTGATTAGTAACCAATTAGACAGCTTTTTTAATTGGTAATGATTATTTTGTTTTTCAAGAAAAGGCAATTATTAATTGATTAAAAAAAAAATAATAATAATAATAAAAAAAAAATAATCGAAAAAAGTTGTTTTGATTACTTTTAATTATTTTTGATTATTTTTTTTTTTTAAGTATTGTTGATGTGTATATTTATGTGATTCTACAACAATACTGAAAAAAATTAAAAATAATCAAAAGTAATCAAAACAACTTGTTTTTTTTGGCTATTTTTGATTTATTTTAATAATCGTAAAAAATCACCTCTACACCTTTACATTGCGCGGAATTGGCTTCCCCATTTGCGTTGTGAAAAACCCCGACTTGGGTTTACAATTGGTAATCAATCATTAAACGGATTCTCAAGAAAGTAATTAATCAAACCGGTAATCATTACGCTAAGTAATCATTATTTAACAGGTCTACTTTGAAACCGACATTCTGGTATATATTCCTCGATTTTTCTTGCACACATTTTACTTTGAAGTAATTATTTAAACGTGGCCAATGGTTTCGTGTTGCTTTCGTGTTTTACTCATTTGGTGTGAGTGTTGATGTTGTTGTTACACTTTCAGCTGATATGTTTATGGATTTTTGTTGCGTATAAAATTCCCATTAAAATATATAAAAAATTCGATGTTCTAAATAACAATTAAAGTTCAATGATATACAAACATACATTAACATGCACACATACAAATATGTAAATATATTTTTAGGTGTGTCAAAGCGCAGTTGTTGGTATCCTGCGAAAAATTCTATTACACTAGGATGAGTTCAGAAGGCGTTGCAAGGCAACATGCGACTAGTGCAAACTTTGATTTCTTTATATGGGTTCGAGCACGTCCTCAGAAGAGCCTAATGGTAAAATTTGGTGCCTGAAGGGATACTAAGGGACAGCCTCACTTTGTTTCCCTACAGATGCAAGACTCTCTACGCCTATGAGTATGCTACACATATTAAAATTGCCTTATTCCAACTATAACCATACGCTGGTAGTACAAATAAATTGTAGCCCACTGTAGCCAAAAGTGATTTATCGTATACTACTCTTATTAGAGATAAGTCGCACGTTTATTTGCAAGGTAGTAATGGTGGAGTTCTGCGTTATGTTTTTTTTAATGAGCAGAAGAGTTTATTAAAAGTTCCATTAAAAATTACAAATTTACCGCACACATACTCAAATACACACATACATACGCCCATATACCTTGCACTCAAATTATTTATTGCTAATGCATTATTTATTTTAGGTAGCTATTATTTCCAAAGTGTTTAAAAATTTGTTCTAATTGACAGTTTGTTGAGTTATCAGCTTCAATTATTATAATGGTTTTCTTTTTGCTGCTGGGGATGAAAAATGTTTAATGCAACCTAGTTAGAATTTTTCAAATAAGCCCAAAAAATTTGTTTTTCTCTTATTTTTAGGAATCGTATGTCCTTTGATAAGTCTCTGTGAATAAGAAATATTTTCGCAATGTTGACATTTTTGCAAAAGTTCTTCGCGAAAAAAGTTTCACATAAGTTTATTTTCAAAACTTTATTGCTATTTGACTTTGTAACTAAATTTCACGGAAATTACGATTACTAAATTAATATGTTTTTATATACTTTTGCTAAACTTAAAAAATTTTTTTTATAAAAATTCGAAAAAAAAATATATTAGGTACACTGGAATTATACAAACTGATCCCCGATGAAAGAAATGGTGGCTTTTGCAATTAAGGTAAAATGATGAAAAATAATCAAAGCTTAAAATTATGGTGCTACCTACCTCTTTAGTAAAATAGTGGGTGTGGTCGGCCACCGATTTTGCTTATGTTCCGTGGGCGTACTCTACATGTCCATAGTAAACCTCGTATCAAGTTGCGTTCTTCTATCGTAAACGGTTCTGAATTTATTAACATTTGAACTAAAAAATTTCTTGACTCCTAACAGGGCGGCGCCACGCCCACTTTCCAAAATGTTTGCAAAAATCGTATAAAGAGGAATAGTAATTGATGTAACTGCCAATTATATATGAGAATAAGCGAGCAACTCATTAACGACCTGGAAGACTCACCTCATCCGCCCTGTCTAAAGCGTTAGACCGCCAACTAACTGAGTGGTCGGCAGTCATCGGCTGAATTCAGAGGCGCACGATCAAAACCCCATATAATAAAACAAGGGGTGCCACAGTGAGGTGTCCTATACCCGATTTTGTTTAATTACTACATATCGAGGCACTCCCCACCAGAGGGTGTCTCGATCGTCTCCTACGCCGAGCTGGGCTCAAGAATAAACTCTTACCTTGCATCCTTGTCCGGTTTTTTCGCTGGACGAAATCTGACATTGTCACCGACCAAGTCCTCGGCCACCTTATTTACGACGTGGACAGCGCAAGTGAACATGGAATTAGACATCTACGTCGACGGCATCAAACTTCCGACTGTCACACATCCCAAAATCTTAGGGATCACGTTTGATAACATGTTCCACTACGGTGCTCATGTAGCCACGATTGCCAAAACACAAAGCCGCAAAAAAATGCTCAAGTCACTAGCTGGGAGCACTTGGGGGGAAAAAAAAACGTTACTGGCAACGTACAAGGCAATTGGGCAACCGGTTCTAAACTAAGCGACGCCTATATGGTCGCCGGGGCTAGCAGACACACACTGGAGGAGCTTGCAGGCCTGTCAAAACACCGCACTCAGAACTGCCACGGGATGCCTCCTTTTATCTCCGGAACACCATCTCCATAGCGAGGCGAAAATGCTCAGCGTTAAAGAGCATAGTGAAATGCTGACTAGGCAATTTCTGTTCAATTGCTTTAAACCACAGCATCCGAACAGGAGCCTGCTCAGCGAAAATCCGCCTCCCAGGAGAATAAGGAGTCATCTCCGTAAGCACTATGATGAGATCCGGCACCATATTTTTTCGCCGTTTGATCTCAAGGTGCATCGACGGGCCCTCAAACTCATTCACACGGAGTTGGTAAACTCCTTTGTCAGCTTCAGTCCAGTGAACCCCGTTATGCGGGCACCAGCAGAAGAGGAACGCGAACTGCCTAGGAGGACAAGGGTCATGCTGGCCCAACTTCCTGTAACAGGTTAAACTCTTACCTATCCAGACTGAACCCTGACATGCCAAATGTCTGGCCGGCATGCGGCGTGTCTCCCCATGACACTAACCATCTGTTCAGCTGCTCAACTGAGCCTACTCTTCTAACAGCAATATTCTTATGGTCCAACCCTTTTGAAGCCGCGAGGTTTCTGGGACTCCCGTTAGAAGAGATCGATGACAATGTTGGGTAAGGGAGGTGATAATTAGGCAGCTTAATATATCGCTACAACAACACAACGACACGTAATTGCCAAATTATATTATTCTACTTGTGCCAGTCAATGAGGGATGACCATTCCATATTTTTACCTCCTTTTCAGATCACTTTTATGAAAAAATAGGCGTGGTCGTAAAGCGATTTTGTTTTTTTCCATGTGTGTATTTATCGCAACAATAGTATACTCTAGCATAAACGGTCTTAACAGTCGAAATTTGAACATTTGTTCACTAATATGTGGGCGGTAGCACGCCCATTTTCCAAAAATTTGGTAGAATTTTCAATAGGACGACCAACTTAATAAATCTATCAAATTTCATCATTGTAGCTGCTTTTATTATTGAACTATCTCTTTTTAAACGTTTTGCGAAATTTTTGATATCGAAGAGAGGGGCGTGGTTATGGTTCGCTTTCCGCCATTTTGTATAGCAATCTACCTTGGAACGAAAGTTAATTTTGTGCCAAATGTCATCTAAATATCTTCATTTTTATTCAAATTAACGTCGCCACTGAGGGACAGACGGACATGTGTTATCGATTCCACTGTCATGTGTTATCGATTCCACTATCATAATTTTTTAAGACCGTTACAAGCCACTGTTATATGGACAAAACTGTTTAGTAGTACAGCTGGGTATAAAAACTTTAATTTGGAATTGTGAAAAATCATAATTTCCTTTGATTTTTTTTTAATTATTTGCAAAACTTTATAATGGCCTCTGTCGCAGCGTACTCCAGAACCAAAGGCTCAACCCCTCAGCTTCGGCCAGTACACATGCTTCCTCTCGTAGCCATAGATCCGTCAATGAAAATAACTTTCCAATAACTAAACTTTTTAATTCGAGAATGAGGTTAGTTATCAAATGTTGCTCAAATGTAGATTGTATAAACATTTTTATTGGGATATTTCCAAAGCAATTTGTCACCTGCTGCATAGCATGTCGTACAAGAACAACAACAACCAATATATCTAAGCGACATTGTTGCGTGCATACACACAGAAATTCTCGTAACTTGTCGTAATCCAGCTGATAGAATTTGTCATAAAAAATTTAGTTTTGTCGTTGCTGAGCTGTTGCCTAACACTTTTTGTTTTGATACAAGTTTTTGTTGTTGTGTTTTATATTTATATATTATATGTGTATAGAAAATAGGGCAAAGTGACGATGCGTCGTGCGTGTTTTGCATTTTTTATTTTCTAGTAAGCCCATCTAGTGTAAGAACGCGTAGAATTTTTATATATTTTTCTTAAAACTCGTTGTTGTTGTTATAATACAACTTCTGTGTTACCTTCATTTCTATGCTTCTTGGTTTAGTTTAGTTTTTTACGTACGTTGTAAGCTGTCAATTTTACATGCAGAGGAACTGCATATCATTTGCCGAGTTCTTTGTTAAACAACAAGGTCTCAATGAAGATGGGAGGTGACTGTGTGTCGTAAAAAATACTCACCCAAAGCCGTGCAAAGTCAAAAAAAAAAATTGCATACGTTACTGCATACTAGTATTTACATACAGTTGTGTTCAATATCATAGTAGTGAGATTAAACCGTTCGACAAAAAAAAAAGATGTGTTTTTAATAATTTTCATTTAAAATATAACGAATTACAAAACAAAACCACATAAAAAGAAATTTCAAAACTTACCCAAAGTCCACGAAAGTTGAAGTTAAAAATTTACATCAAAATTTCAATATTTTTGGCAAGAATTTTTAGAAAATTTTTGAGTACGCAATTTTATAGCCCATTCTTTTTAGCATAATAATATGGAAGTGAGAAGTAAATGAAAATCTCCCCTGCATTTTTAGAACTTTTTTTGTCAAGGAGGTTGGCTTTTTTTCCATACAAAATAAAATTTTCTTCATGCTTTGTATGGACGAAATCACTCAACACTCTTAACACAAAAATTCTGAAAATTCAGGGAAGTTTATGAGCGAGTTGTAACTTGCACAATGTTGTACTAAAATTGAATGATCCTCAAAACTACCTACTCAAAAATTTTCTAGAAATTCTGCAAAATTTTTTGACAATTTTCATGATCTTTGTTAAAGTTTAATTAACTTTCCTAAACTTTTTGTGAACTTTGAAATTTCTTTTTAAGTTGTTTTTTGTTATGGATCTTCCTATATTTTAAATGAAATATATTAAAATCACAGCTTCTTCTTATTTCGTGGAACGAAATCCATTTTAAATTCACTACTATTATATTGAACACAGCTGTATATCTCTGTTTATCGGGCTAGTTAAGTAGTTGAGGTAGTCACATCCCAGCTAACCAAAGCCGGAGCGCTCCGAAATAATGCTCGAAAAGGAGTCAGTAATTTGATATTTTTTTTGGAGTGTTATTTAGTAAACATCAAGAAAACCAATTTTGGTAAAGATTGACTGAACCTTGAGAGCATTACAAAATGCATTATGTAGAGTGGATAAACCGCAAGGTGCAATTATGGAAATGTTGAAGATCATTTGCGCATCCCTTTCGTTGTACGAATAAAAAGGATTATGAGAAAAAAATTGACGTTGGAGATCGAATGAACGAAAGCATTCACTTATAGAAATGTTTCAGAACATTTTCTGAAGTTGATTGTACTTAACAGAATGTAAAAGGTATTTTTCCTGAATATTGAAATGAAGTGCATTTAAATTGTATAAAGTGTTTTGATAAGTTCCAAAAGGGAAAGTGAGTACTCTTAGTTGTTTTAAACGGAACACTGAGGATGGCGCAAGGCCGAAACTGGTTTGTTACAAAACCAAATTTGACAAGGAATGACGAAAATCGTTCCAATATACATCAACTCTTATTTGTGCTTACTTCTACTACTATATAACTTAAAATTGTTTTCAATAAAGAACTCATAGCATTATATTTTCAAATTATATAAATAAAATTGGCTAAGTCATTAAAGGGAGTGATTTTTTCTGATTAGTAAGACACATACATAAATCTTAAAAACTTATATAAAGCTTCATAAAAGAGACAATAAAAAAAAATATCACTCCAAAAATGATCCAAAAACCATCAAATTGAAGGAAATAAAAAGAGTCAACAAAGCATCAAAAAAGGCTCAAATATAAAACACTCCGAACTTCGTGCACAAAGAGTTATCAAACTCTCTAAATTCAACGGACGCGGATTCATTTGGGATACGCTTTTATGGCTACTTTTAGTAAGCTTGCGTAGAACAATTTTTTACTCATTTTGGGCTTAAAAACGAGCTCATTTCCGAAGGAAATGCTCTGAGAAATGTGCGTTTTCTGAAGTATTTTCCACACCGTTTGGTTAGATGGGATGTTGGTCTTAACAAAGTATTTCTTTTTCCGAGCGGTAGAAACGAAATATTCTAAAGAACGAACTGAACAATTATCTGATCCATATAAAGCAGCTGGAGATGATGGAAGTCGCTTCGACGGCACCAGGTATGACCAACTCTTCGAGGTTTTTTACCGAGCAGCACAAATTCAGATCTCAGTTCTATGCCGATGCCTGGGTTTATGCTGTAAATGTCGACCCTTTGGCAGCGCATTTTTTTAACCCTTGTTGTGGCTCTTTGCCCCGATTTTTTTTATTGTTAACTAGAAGAACGATAACCCTCATTTTTTCGAGCACCGCTTCATTGATAGGCGATATACTTAACATTTTGGAAAGTACTTTCTTCCAAAGGTCGGTGACTGTGTTACCACAACATATTTTGAACGTGTCTGACAATTTCTAAGCATTTTTCGAGTTTGCCAGATATTTATATATATATAAACCTCCTAAGGTGCATGACTTATATAAAAGAGTTTAGATTATAGCAGCTACTTTATGCATGTAAAAAGTTTCATCAAAATGTATCAAGACGTTTTCGAGATAATACCTTTCGCCCCCAGCCTATGTTGGCATATCTTACTCAGTTTTAAAAAAATTTCATTAAATTATAAATACTTTCTAGCTGCAACATGGGGAGCTTAAAATGTAATTTGCAAACTGTTTTAAATACAGTCCAAATAGCTGAAATAGTTTTCGAGATAACAGTGGTTATTAAATGTAACCGGATTTGTGGCAACCCTATTTTTAATTAAAACTTAAAAACATCTTTGTTTAAATACGAAATAAATGACATTTCCTCTGATACTCCTATTGGCATATTTAATTTTATTATAAAAAAACAGTTATGTGGAACCCCCTAAAAACATTCTGAGTGGCAACACCTAGGTGGGAGTTCTTACAATGTATTACACTATCGGTTATATGGCTGTTAAATGTTGCGTTGGTCCAATCATTATGGTTCCGACGAATGATTTCTGTATTACAGAATGGCGGTCGTATACCGAACCTAAGCCAGATATCCCTCTAAAACTAAGAGACTAGTTTGCGTTCAAACAGACAGAACAACTAGCAGACGAACATGGCTTAAACGATTACCCTCTTCATCCTGATCTCTTCGGTATACTTATTGGTTTTTTTACTTCTCAGGGCTACAAAGTTCGCAATAAAGTTTTTGTAGCATTCATATTCATTAAAAACCTAAAAATGCAGTTTGCTGATGACTTATGCATGGTATGCAGACTAGTCGCAAAGTAGTTCATAACTGTTCTGTTTGAGTAAAGCGTATTATAGGCTTCATATCGTTCCACACGTGTCACTTGTTAGACCTTGTTACGTGCCCTAAAATGACATTTCTTACTTAAGTCAAGATTTGTTACGATTTTATGTGCTTTCAGTATACTTTTATCACATTTATTATGGGCTTATTGGCGGTTTTCATAATATCCTTTTTACTATTTTACATGTATGTAATATGATATTTATATGCATGTAGGTATTTTTATATGTTATGAAATTATTGCACGTTGGCACCTTTGTGGCATAGAAGACCGTTGTAATAGTAATTTAAGTAGTTAAAGATGTGCTGAAATGTGCTTGTCATGGGAGTATGGTATTTGTTGTAATGCGAGAGAGAGGTTAGAATGTACGTTTCCCGCAAACTTGCGTCTTTAGGAATGCGTTGAAAGCTTGAAATAAAAAAAGTGCATACAATCGACCTCTCAATTGAGCAGTTTGAAAGACAAGGATAAGTACTTCATGTCTACGATTTAGGCAGTTTAAGGGAAAGGAGTACTATTATATTTTGACCAATAACTCATTTACCGATAAATATATCGAAATATAGCAAAAGTCCAAATGAAACCTGTAGCCTCCTCTTTCGCTCCATATATACCGAATATTATTAGTATAGGAAAAGTATAATCAGTGTTAGATAACACAAATATATCAAAAAGTGACGGTTTATAGAGCGCCCGGAACATCTAATTTTTTAAAAGGCACAGCCTATACTCTTTCCAGACTATTAGCTGTCTGCATACCATTACCATATCTTGCCGTTGTGTAACAAAGGCAAACCTGAAATAATGAAATTTCATCAACTGGAAAAATAGGCATATTTTCATATTAAAAATGGTCCCTTTTGCTGTAGAATGAATTATTTCTCCAGTTGGTCTCAAGTTAAATATCAATGTTCAATATTGTAAAACCGTTTTGAACTCAAATTAGATTCAAATGTATTTCCAACAAAAATTCTAACTTGCAACAAATTTATAACAAGCGTTGGCTTATGTTGGAAATTTCTTTTTGTTGTTGTAGAAGCTGAAATAGTAAATAGCTCTCAGAGGCTTGAAACACCGCGCAAACCTCGACAGTATAACGAATTGAGACAGTTGGAAGAATTTCGGTTTTTAGTTACCAGTCTTTTTGATACTCAAAAAAAAAACAAAATTTACCACAAAAGTTTAAAAATAATTTTATATTCCTGCATATATGTTTATACCAACTTTTCTCATAAGCTTGTATTCAAGCTATACAAAGAGCTGTTTATAAAAGCTTAAAATACTATCTTTTTAGTAAAGTTAAATTCTCAAATATTTATGCAAGCTTTGGTATGTCAATTAAATAGTATATTTCAGCACACAAATTTCAAGCAATTTTTGTAATCTCCAGCAAATATTGCCTGCCACTCAAAACTCCATTCGAAAGAAACTTTCGGAAACAAGCATGCATCCAAAGAAAATTGCATGCAGTTGTTGACTGCTTTGAGGAGACTCGGTTGCGCTCGTTTACTTACAACTTCTTCACTTTTGTGCAACTCTTTAACGGTGCTTATTGATGTATTGGATGTATATGTATATGTGATGCATAATAAATTAGAGTGGCTGTTAATATGCTATTTTATTTGTGCTACTATGTTGTACGTGCTTTCGTAATACGACACCTAATGTGCCACTCAACACCAATTTTAATCAAAGTTTTTATGGATTTTTTAATAAATCATGCTTCGAATTGCTACAGCGTCAGGGTGAAAAGAACTTGGGGGAGGAAATAATGGAATAAGAGGAGGTAACGGTAAAAAGAGGAAGTAAGTGTTTGAGAGATAGAGAGAGCCATAAGAAGAGAAATAGGAAGTTGAGGAGGTAAAGGGGTACGCAAATTAACAAAACTACAGAGATGAGGGAGATAGAGTTAAAGAACGGCTGAGATGGAAAGTTATACAGAGAGCGGCAGTCAGCGGCGGTCACCGGCATTGAAGAGAACGAGTAAACTAATTTAAAAAAGATGTCTATTAAAACAAAAATAAGAAGTGAGAGGAACAAATAAAACAATAGAAAGCGTATAAGATGCGAAAGATGAAAAAAGAAACTTTCGCTTATTTTTATAAATTTTTTAGATTCAATGTAGAGATTAAACACATTTTCTTAAATAGTTATTACGATTAATTACTGTGTATTATTTTATAATTAACCGAAATGTGACTAATAGAGAAATTAAACATTTTTACTAATCGCTTTTAATAATTATCTTTTTAATAAATCAATCATTTAACATTTCTGTTTAATCAGATTGTTATTCACAGTTTTAAAAATAATCAAATTATTTAGTTTGTAATTAGTGGACATGTGACTAATTAATAAATTAAGTTTTTAGTAATCAATAATCATAATTCTCTGCTTACATTTCTATTAACATTTCTTATTAATCAGTTTGTAATACACAGTTTTCAAAATAATCAAATTATTTAGTTTATAGTTAATCACAATGTGACTAATGACAAATTAACTATTTTAAATAATTAATAATCAGAACTCTCAATATATTTAAATTAATATATTAACATTTCTGTTTAATCAGCTTTTTTTTCACAGTTTTTAAAATAATCAAATTATTTAGTTTATAATTAATTAAACTAGGATGAGTTGCGAAATTAAGCATTTTCCATAACCAATTGAAATAATTAATCAATTAAATGTAATTAATTGTTTTCTTCTAGGTGAATAATTGTTAAAAAAAAAAGTTTTTTTGCGAAATTAGAGCGTTCTTGTTAAATTTTTTGCAAAAAAGTATTGAAAACGGTTTGCTAATTGGCATCTTCCAATAGGGTGAGTGTAATCGAGTTCACTCATCATATAAAAATGTGTGTTAAGACAGGGTCATAACATAATCCCACGTAAAAATATTTTTATTATGTCACTCTCCTTGCAGCGTTATAATCCTAGTTTCTTACTTAGGTGAAAATATGACAGAATCGCAAGGAGGGAGACATATTACTTACCCTTAATAACGCGTACTGAAATCCAACTTCGAGATTTAAAGATTTTCTGCTCAGACTCTCCTTCTGGATGGGGTAGAAACTCTTAATTTTTTCCAATTTTTTAAGCTAAAATTGTCATAACCACAATTGGTATAATGACACTCCCTCCGAAGTACCATAATCCCTGCCTTCAAAAATTGCTTGCAAAAATTGCTGGCCACTTTTATTAAACGAACAAATTTTAATCGAGGGCTCGAGCGCCAAAATAAAGCCAATTTTATAATTGACGGACACCCTTATGTATATGTAATTTAGGCAAGTACTTTTGTACAGTTACTTATTGTTCATTGTTGATGTTTCTGTTTACTATTCTGTGCCATATTTGTTACTTCTTCGTCATTATTTGTTGGCTTGTTTTTCGATTTGATGCTATCAATGTTGTTCTGTTACATACATATCAGTTATATATGTACATATATAGTTATAGTAAGAGTACATAGGATAATGTACATACAATTTTGTGCTACATTTTCAAAAACGTATGTCTGTTGATTGTCTTCTAGCATTAACTTTTACACAAACCACCATATGCAGTTGTGTTCAGTATTATAGTAGTAAAATTAAATTAGATATCGTTCGTCAAAAATAAAAAAGAATTTGAATTTTTAATAATTTTCATTTCAAATATAGCGAATTCCATAACAGAAACCACATAAAAAGAAATTTCGCAGTTTACACAAAGGTCAGGAAAGTTAATTAACCTTTTAAAAACTTTCATCAAAATTTCAATATCTTTGGGAAGAATTTTTAGAAAATGTCTGAGTACGCAGTTTTGTAGACCAATCAGTTTTAGTAATGTGCAAGTTAGAAGAACCTCAAAATTTCCCCTGAAGCTTTAGAATTTTTTTTGTCAAGGATGTTGGGTATTTTTTTCCATACAAAATTAATTTTTCTTCATGCGTTGTATAGAAGAAATCAATAACAATCTGAAAATTCCGGGAGATTTTTGAGCGAGTTCTATCTTGCATGTTGTGATACTAAAATTGATTGGTCTACAAAACTGCACTCAAAAGTAGTCTAGAAGTTCTGCCAAAAATTTTGACAATTTTCATGAACTTTTTTTTAAAGTTTATTCAACTTTCCTGAACTTTTTGTAAACTTTGAAATTTCTTTTATGTGGTTTCATTTATAGAATGCGCTATATTTTAAATTAAAATTAATAAAATCACAGCTTCTTCTTATTTCGTCGAACGATATCTAATTTAATTTCGCTACTATTATATTGAACACAACTGTATATATTTAGATACATATTTTTGTTTTGCCTTTAACACTTTTGGCTTTTATACCAACAATTTTCTTTTTATACCAAAATATACTTGATAATGGCCGCAATATATTGTTGAACTTACCAACGTGCCACGACCCCTTACATATATCTCTTACGGGGGTGTAACTTGTATATGCTGAAATGTGTTTTTGACTTACTTTTGCACGTAATTTTGTACTTATTCGTCCTTACTGTCAATAACATTATTTTATTGTCCTTTGTAAGCGGCTTTTTCTGCAACAATTTAAACGCTTATTTTCTCACTTTTTTCCAATTTCCTTTAAGAGATGTTCACGTATAAGTGTCTGTATAGAGGGGTGTGTGTGCTGAGATATGGTATTTTCATTTGTACTTCCTTAGAGACAGCGATACTTTTTATATTCTTTCCACATTATCACTAGCATAAAACCTTAGTCACGTCAGCTCATACGGAGCTGTCTCACGATTCAGTCGTGCGATAATATGACATTCTATGTAGTTGCTTAAATCAACGTCTTGCTGTCAGCGTTTATACTAATATATGTATTAAATGGTGTTGGAGTAAAGCAAATATAAATTTTATTTTTAGCATATATTTTGTTGACATATTAAGAAACTTGACAAGGAGGACAATTAATTACTCTTATTTGCAGAATCCTCGTTGTTCTAGAACGACTGAGTGTTATAATTGCGAGCAGAGAGCTAATCTAAGGGGCGATTGTTACACGGTATTAAATACGTTATCGCTTCATAGCTTTGTATACAGCTTCTTCTATCGAAGTGGCAACTTCACCTATCCAAAGTAAATGCCTTCAGAAAATAGTAAGTTCGCCGTTTTTATATAAAACCGCCCTAGTATACTAGTAGTAGAGTATACCCCAGAAGTCTGCCATTTCCACAATTATCTACGAAACTTACCGAATGAAATAAACTTGTGAATAAGTAATCGAGTATTACTTTAGCCGATTTTTATTTTATTCATGCTTTGCTGAGAAGCAGCTATTCGCCGTTAGATTGTTAAATGATATTGATATACCTGTAAAAAATTTTCTAAGAAATTCAAATATAGCAAAAGTTTGGAAATAAAAACTTAAAATTTTGGAGAAAAATAAATATTCTCATTCTATACGTTTTAAATTAAAACTTATTTCTTTCATATTAAAATTACTTGTGTGTTTTCATTAAGTTTTTTATTTAATTTGCCATCATTGTCAACATGCTACGCCAGTGTGTGGGCTTTATTGCCATTATTATAACATGTGCCACAATTCTTGGTCATAAATAATAAATGCAAATGTTTATTTATAATTCATGACACTCACAAGCGCTGACACGCGCAAAGCGCAACAGACTTTGTTAGTTAAACGGAGTAAACGCGAACACACACAAACAAAAAAATTTTAACTGTATAACTACATACATTTAACAAATAGACTTAAAAATATAAAAAAAGAAGGGATTTTAAAAATGTGTGACATAGACTACAGTGTTCGCTAAACCAAGAACTATTTTTGTTGTTTTAAAAAAATGTCTATGAATAAAAGTCCTTGGACTGAGGATAATCAAAATAGGTTCACAACAATTTTTTGTCAAATATTTAAAAAATTTAAAAGCAGAAAAAAAGCAAAAGAAAAAAAATTAAAAATGGGCATCGAAAAAACTTTAAGCTTTCGAGTTTACAAATTATACGAAATGTTTTGAACAAGGGTGGCACAGCCCATTAAGTGCAAAATAAAAAAAAAATTTATTTAAACATTTATTCGGAATTGTCTTGAAAATCGTTAAAATCCATAAAAAGGGATACAAATTTAATATCATCGTACAAAAAGGAAAAGAAACTAATCAGAAAAATAAAAAAGGTCACTTGGTGTAAACGTAATAATAATTGAAAAGGTAATCAAATCAAGTACCATCGTACAAATAATTTTAAATATGCTTCAAAGAAAGATTCATTAATATTAAAAAATAATATCGGTACAAAATAAAAAAGTTTATGATGTAAAATTCCAATTGAATGAAAATTGTAAAAATTTATTGCAAAGGCGCACACACGCACGCACATATTGTAATGTAAGTCTGTAGACAAAAATAATACCAACAAGTAGAGCATTGATATATTTGCACAAAAATACATTAAAACAAGAAAGCAAAGGGCTGTCTTCGACTGTGCGGAAGACTTTATACCTTTCATGAATACGCATCACGGTTTTAAGAGTCCGATCCTTACTCACAATTAATACAAACTCTGCAAGACTGTTAATTAAGGGATACATAGCCCAAACCCTATTTATTGGAAAAATCGATTGTATGGGAGCTATATTTTATACTGGTCCGATCTGGGTGATCTTCACTACACACATTACATACATAATAAGTACCAAACCTGCAAAACTTTACGTTCTTAGCTTTTTACTTGCAAAATTTATAGCCCAAACCCCATTTATCGAAACTATCGATTGTATGGGAGCTATATGTTATGTTGGTCCGATCTGCCTGATTTTCACTACACACATTACATGTATAATATGTACCAAACCTGCGAAATTTTGTTTTCCTAGCTTTTTAATTGTAACATTTATAGCCCAAAACCCATTTATCGAAACTATCGATTGCATGGGAGCTATATGTTATGTTAGTCCGATCTGGGTGATCTTCACTACACACATTACATATATAATATGTACTAAAACTGCAAAAGTTTGCGTTCCTAGCTTTTTAATTGCAACAGGCCAAACCCCGTTTATCGGAACAATCGATTGTATGGGAGCTATACGTTGTATTGGTCCGATCATGATAATTTCGACAAATGATTAATCTCATGCAAACTGGCGGCTCCATACCAAATTTCATCAAGATATCTTAAGAACTGAGGGACTAGTTTGCGTTCAAACAGACAGACAGACAGACGGACATGGCTAAATCAACTCAGCTCATCGCCCTGATCATTCGGTATACTTTTTGGTGGGTCTATCTCTTCTTTTTCCCATACTTACAAACGGAACAAAATTATAATACCATTTCATGTTCATGAAAGTTATAATAAAAACATTTATGTGACGTTTGACTGTATCAATTGTAGTTGCGCTGCAGGGAAACACGAAATCAGACAGATAACCAACTAGTTCAAAACCATTATTTACTGACCCATATGTAACTGATGCGAAAAACACTAACCTCCTTATTCCTAAAAAAAAAAATTGGTTTATAAACCTCTTTAAAATGAGTTTTCCACATAAATTTGAATTATAAGAGCTTCCCATGTGCCCATTTGTGAGGAGTAATTCGGAGTTTCTCAAATTATTTTCACTTAAGGATTACTGCTACAATTAAACTATGATTTTTTCAGTCTGTTTATATGTACTTTCAGATTAGTATAGTTCTGTCAGCACTCTGACAACTGAAATTTTTCATAACACCTTTATTTAAAAAATTCCAGTTGAGTAAAAGGACCGATTACTGCGCTCGGTTATCATACAAGTTGTGAGATGGCTGACAACCCAGTAGGCTTTACTGCAGGGTGGGCATGCAACAGCACACATACACACAAACGTCAGCCACATATACATTTGCGTTGATCAAATACAAATACCTCATCGACATATGCGTACCGACTGACACTTTGTTTACAATAAGCATAAATAAATACAATTATGTATAATTAATTGCTATGTAATTAAAATCTACTTCAGTTTCCTGTGGTGTTGAAATGCATTCATAACTTAACTGTTAACCATGCCGCTATCACTTTTGTAAGGATTTTTCAAAAATGTTACGATGCTTGTAAGTGAAGAGCGTATTTAATTTTAGGTGGGACACGTACAAGGTGGCGCAAAAGTAAGCTTCCGATGTTCAGCATATCGGTTGTGGCACGTGCAGTGTGTGCTGTTGCACCGTCTTGCTGGAACCACATATTTTCCAATCCCAATTCATCAAGTTGCGGCAAAAAGAACTCGTTGATCATTGCTCTGTAGCGCTCACCATTCACAGTAACCGTTTGGCCCCGACCGATTATTGGTCAAATAAATAGTCAGCAATATTCCGCGTTCTGGAGCAGTGTAGCGTAACATTGTTTATTAACGTGACTTTAGGGGCCAATCGCAAAATTTATAGCATTTGCTGATAGGAGGATGACTTTTGCGCCACCCTGTATGTCCCAACATTATTTAAAATATATAAATACGCAAGCTGAAAAAATTTCGCTTTATCAAAAACAATTTCCAAAAGGAGAATAAAACAAAATAATATAAACAAATTTCAAAAATTAAAATAAATCAAACTAAAATAAAATACAATAAAAACAAGTTAGGAAGTCTAAGTTCGAGTGGAACCGAACATTAAATACCTAGTACTCGTCGTGATCGATTATGACATTCCAATTTATACAGGCCCATTTTAATACTTTTTAGTTCGTATTATAAAACCAGCTGATTGTTTTCAATAAAAAAATTTCTGTTATTAGTTCTGAGTGGTAAATTAATTTATTCGTATTTAAATAATTTCCCTACCAACCGCTGCTTACCACATGTTTTCTAAATTCCAATACATGCATATGTTTGAAAAATTTGCGTTCAAATGGACAGACAGACGGACATGGCTAAATCGACCCAGCTCATCCTTCTTATCATTTCAGTATACTTATTGTAGGGCTCATCCCTTCTTTTCCTCATACTTACAAACATTTCATTTTCATGAAATATATGAAAATGAAAAAATATATATAACTTAGCTATTGCAGTGGGGTTTTAATTACTTGCCCGGATATTTTGGTTGTGTGTTATCCAACTTTTGGCAGTAGTATACTACTTACTACTGAAAAGCAGCTGACCAATTTTCATTGAAATATCTTGTTAAAATTACAAGCAATCGCCTTTGAAAATAGCAGAACTTTTATGCGAAAAATTGGTTGGCCCCACGCAACAAAACTTTTTTCGCGTTGGAGTTTTGCTTAAAAACCTTATTAAGTGTGCAAGATCTTATTGATATAGTTTGCATAGTTATAAAAATATCGCGTTCTAAATTTTACACACACATTTTTTAGAACTATATTAAAAAACTGGGTGTGGCTTTAACCGATTTCGCCCATTTTTACAACAAACAGTGACTTATATATACATTCAACATTTTCGCCAAACTTCGCTCGACAAATCAATTTTCGCCGGTTTTTTGCTGGAGTTTTATGGAATAGTACACTATAAGACGGGCGGGTCCATACCTATTTTCGAAAATTTATATTTTTCGAATTTCTTCGTTCACGGACACTTTGAAAGTGAGATAGGAATGATATAAAGCTATTTTAAGAAAAGGTATGGCCTATTTAATATATCTATGATCCTTTTCAAAATCTTTCATATAAATGTGGGCGTGTACCCTTATCCATTCTGCCCCATTTTTCTTCGGAACATTTCTTGTATTCATGGAAATCTGTGTGTCGACTTTCGTTTCCATACCCTGAACGGTTTTTGATTTATGATTAATATTATTTCAAAATTTGACTTAATCAAAAGTGGGCAGTGCCACTCCCATTTTAAAAATTTTCTTGAAAAATTTATTTTCTTCCTTAACGTTAATGAACACACCAAATTGTATCCTTATAAGTTTATTATGTATTGAATAATCACTATTTTTGTATTTTCGAAAATATTCTATATATAAAAAGTGGGCGTGGCTACCATCCGATTTCACCCATTTTAAATAGCGCTCGGAGTTGAGTGCCAAGGAACCTGGATACCAAATTTAACTAAGGTATCTCAAAATTTATTTCAAAAATTATTTTCTCTTTTCCTTCTGAACATTTTGATATACATACATAAGTCAATATCTAGCTCGATTCGTTTATGCCGTTGCTTATTACCGAATGAAGTTAATATACCTTGAGTGAGTAGCATTACCAGGTATAATGAAATGAAGTAAAAAATAAAAAAATAAAATGAAATAAAATAAAGTAGAAAAAAAAAATAAGACAAAATAAAATTAAATTAAATAAAATAAAACTAAAAAAAAAAAAATTTATTAAAAAATAAAAAAGGTAAAATAAAATGAAATAAAATAAATAGAATGAAATACATAAAAAAAATTCAATTGAATAAAATAAAATAAAAAAAAATTTAATTAAAAAAAAATATTTTTTAAAATCAAAAAAAAGTAAAATAAAATAAAAAAAAAATTAAATGAATAACATAAAAAAAGTTCAATTCAATAAAATGAAATAAAAAGAAATAAAAAAATTAAATAAAACAAAATAAAAAAAATAAAAAATAAAAAAATTAAATAAAATAAAACAAAAAAATTAAATTAAAAAATTAAAAAAATAAAATTAACTAAAATGAAATAAAATAAATAAAAAAAATTTAATTAAATAAAATAAAATAAAAACAAATAAAAAAATAAAATAAGGTAAAATAAAAAATAAAATAAAATGAAATAAAAAAAAATTTGAAAAATTAAATAAAATAATAACAAGAAAGTTGTTATCATTGGTGCTGAAATGGACCTGCGCTCACTTGATATTAATAGGTGGCGTCAGTTTGAAGAATTTAATAATTTTTTTCAAAACGCCCACACGACAAGTGTCAGGAAGAAGATAGTAAATACTTATATTATGGCTCTCTAGAGTTTGTTTTCTGCCATCACTGATTTTTAATGCTTAGCTTTAAACACATTTCAATAAATTATGTGTAATATTTTTAATAATAAATCAGAACAGTGGCATTTAAAAATACATGCGAGCCAATGACCTGCAGCAAAAAGCGGAAAAAGCTAAACTCATAAATGACCTCGCGCCAACAACAAGAGTTACCATTAATAGGAAAGAGCATTTACGGAGAAAAAAAAACACAAAAACATACAAACAACATAGACTGCAAATGAAGGACGAGAAAGTGGAAGGCGAGAAAACGGAAACCAGTGCTGCTAGGCATATATGCTACTTTGAGAAACAAAAATAAAAACACGTGCCAGCCGCAGAAGCCAACAGCGTATGTCACTACAGCTTCCAGCATGGTGTACAGCTTTGTGCGCAGCTCCCGGCCCAGCTGGAGTGAGTGTGACACCATAATGCAGACGGCGTGCAGCGCGCTGCAGCCCAAAACTGCTGCGTTTATGGCGGCGTTGGTTGTTGCTGTTGATTAGCGAAGGCTTCTACATACACAAGCACATATTTCAATGCTTTTTGTTTCAAGAATATCAACAAAATACAAAGCATATTCAAATGTAAACACACAAAAGCTTTAAAAGAATGCAAGCAAAGCGAAAAACTTAGATGTTTAGTACAATGGGAATATGTTATCGTTGTTTAGTGTGGATATAAAAAAACTGTGGGAAAAAGATTGTGAGAATAAAAGTCAGCTTTGTTTAAACAAAAAGAATTGCAGGCAAAAATGTAAAGGTGTGCAGGGAGAGGGAGTGAGTGATGGGGTGTATGTGAATTGCAGTTTACCGGAAAATATCACAGTGGCATATGCATTGTTGCTTACAAATGAAGGAACTACTCGTTGGCATAACAGCAACACCAACAGCACCAAGCAACAATGTATGCTTGAAAGGCAAACAGAAATATTACAAAAAAAAACTAAGAGAAAAATTATTAAAACAATAGAGCGCAAAGCATTGTAACCAGTAAAATGCAACATTAGCTAACAGTAAAAGCTTGCACAAATAAAAATAAGAGTAAGAGTAGTAGCAGTAGGAGCACATAAAAAATGCAAGCACAAAGACAAGTAAGACAATCTAAGTTCGCGCGTAACCGAACATTATAAACTCAGCTGTGACCCCTCAGCTGTGACCATTAACAACACATTTAAAATTATGTTTTTTATTCATATAAGGCATGGCTTTATAAATAAACTTATATATCTAATTATAATTAAAAAAATATTTAGAAGCAAAAAAAAAATACCCACTTTTGCTACAGAAAATCGCCGAAACGTAGCTGCGACCATTTGTTGTGACTTTAAAGTGTTGAGCCACTAGTCACAGGCACGTAAACGGAAAATATCTATTACGTAATTGAAAAAAAAAATGGTGGACTATTTGTTGATAATCACAAAGTACAAGCAAAGTTCCATTGATATTAAGTAGCAATGATGCAGCAACGTGGTAATTGCGACTTCCCGGGAACTTTACTCGCAAACCACTATTTTTAACTTGTTGCTTTATACTTTTTGCAACTTATATGACTACTGTATATTTGCTTACTTTTGTGTCCTTGTCTATTCGTATTTATAAACTAATATCATCGCATTAAAAATAATAATAGAAAAACTCTTGTCATTTTGCTTGAGCCTGCATCAAGAGGCTAAAAGTTATGAAAATTTACTGGCAAACCAAATGATACTACATCGATATTTTCCAAGCGCCATTAAAATCTTCATATTCTATTTCAATGTTTTTCATTTCAGCATCTGACAACACGCCAGCAAATCTGGCAAGGAATGTACTTCTACGGTCCATCGGTATTTGAAAAATAATTAGGCATTAACATATTATATTCGATGCAGTTATTATGGTAATTTTATCTAAATTATTTAATTAATTTAATAGCGTCTTGAGATTTATCTAAAAAAAATGGGGTATCTTAGAATAAATAACTTTGAAGTCATATTCACCAAAAAGCACAACTTTAAAGTAATATTTACTACAAAAGTACCAAGTGTCACCATAGCGTCACTTTAAAGTCGTGGCATAGTTATGGCTACCAGAGATTTTATGCTTAAAGTTTCTGGTGCCACCTTAAGGCTCCAACTGCAACTTGTTTAGATGTGAAGCTTTACAATTATTACAGCCAAACCCCTTGCCTTAAACTTGTGTTATATAAACTAACATGTAATGCAATAGTCAGGGTGCCCCACAAATAAATAAGTTAAAAACTTTTTTGAATAAAACTTAGCTTGTGTTAGTTCTACTACCTCCAGGAATATGTCTACAAGGTGTCATGATAATGTATTTAGGGGAAAGCGTAACAAACAAACCTACACTCACTTTTATAATTTTACTAGCTTATACCCGTAGGTTCACCCCACATTTCTATCTATATATATAAAATTCAAATTATGTATGTATGTATCTACAGGTATGAAAAAATTCCAGTGCCACGCCCCCTTTTTAGTTGTCACCAGTTTTCATGCAGGTGTTAGGGATTAACCTCATATAACCCCTTACCAAATTTCAGTTGTCTTGCCCAAATACTTCCAGAGATTCGGACTATGAAAAATTCGAGTTGTATGGGAGGTGCTACGCCCCCTTTATATATCAAACGATTTTTTAGCTCATGACCATCCCTGGGAGATATCTAGTGCGTGTTTCAAATTTGGTTATGATCGGTAGAGGTAGTGATTGTTTGAAGTGAATGCGCAACTGAGTATAATCGCAAAATACTCGTATAGCTTGGCTAACAGAAAGGTAATGACAATAATGCAAACGCAGACAGAAAATAAAAACTAGCGAAATAATATGCAGCTAATACAAGTACAAAGGACAAAGCAAACGTAAAAATAACAACAAAAACACAAGGAATACATTTATTACTTTTAGCAAAAACTAGTCATACTAGTGTGAAGCGAGTTGATGTATGCCGGAAACTGACGCCGTTGGCTATTAGAAACATTGCCGATGATGTGCTATTTATAACCTACGAACACAATGGACTTCTCAACATTTTTCCCGCAATTAGGAATTTTGCGGCTAATACCACGTATACTTCAAAATCTAACACCTTCCTTTCACATATGGACCAGGTTCACACCTACCTGAGATGTCGATGTTGTGGGAAAAGGGATCACTACACGGACTCAATATCAGCTATAGATTTTTGAACTGCGGTCGCTTCAACATTCTTAACGTGCTAAATTAATTGCCGAGTAGGTCAGATGTTCCGCATTATACCGTTAAGGGAGGAAAGAATTCAGGTGAAAAAATTCACGGCAGAAACGAAGTTTCATGGAATGTTTTGATGGTGTATTTTTCTATCGGAAGCTTGATGTAAGCTGCAAGTTAGAGTAGCCTTTTCCTTGCATTTTCTGCCAAGCAAAATTCGCTGGAATCAAGAATGCATCTAATGGAATGCTATCCAGTGACAGTATGCTTCTTAAGCTCGATAACTACTCGGACATCGAAGCAGCTATTCACGCTATGAGCTCAAGAATGGTGAGGTGGAAGGTGGTCTGAGGATGCCTGACCTCGTACTCCGTTTCCTCTAACTATTTCTATATATAATAAAATTGTATCTGGGTGATGTCTGTACATAGCAGATATTTAAGTAAAATCGCCTGTAGGCATTAATCCAATAGAAGCCAAATGTTTTTATGATTTTTGTCTGTCTGTATATCTGGCAGCGCATCAATCAAAAACTGCTGAATGGAATTGAATAGAGCTTTCACCGTTGTATTCTTCTTTCTTCTTCTTTAAATGGTCTAACCGCCTGGGCGATTTTGACCGTCCAACATAGCTCGCCAGTCGTTTCTTCGTTGCGCCAACTGGCGCCAATTGGAAACACCGCGGGATCGCAAATCGGTCTCCACTTGGTCCTTCCATCGGAGTGGTGGTCTCCCTCTTCTTCTGCTTCCACCGGCGGGTGCCGATAAGAATACCTTCTCGGCTGGAGCATCTTCGCTCATTCGCACTACGTGGCCTAGCCAGCGAAGCGGCTGTGTTTTAATTCGCTGAACTATGTCGGCGTCTGCGTAAAGTTCATACAGCTATCACCGTTGTATTACTTAACTTAAAATTAAGGATATCACTTGTGCCGATAGCTCGACCACTTTCGGAGATATCGACCGAATTATTTGGAAAATTGGATATAGTCATATCAAAGGAGACTATCGAATTCCTTAATGGTTCTGCTTTATGGCGCCAATTGGATACATTACGGGAATTGAAATTTGTCTCAAGTCTGTAGTACCTTCCTCTACTTAAGTCGTGGGTGTCGATAAAATACTTTCAAGGGGTATCACAAAATAGCCAAGCCTTGAACTATGGCGACCTCTACATGCAGCTATTATTACTTATCATCAATTCTGCTTCGGCACTCGCCGTGGAAAACGCATCGATGTGCATAAACCTTGCGACGAGCTTTTATTTCGAATACAGTCAGAGCCGCCTCAACAGATGTTGTAAACTTCTAAATACCCGGATTCGTACGTATTTAGATTTGCAAACCTGATGTGCGCCAGAGCTGGACATTCGCATATTTAGGGCTCAATTGTTTCTTTGTATCCCTATTCGTCACAGCTCCTCCGTCTGCTGTTGAACGCGGTGCCCATTCCTTCGGCGTGCTGGCCCAGTGACCAGTGTCCCATCAACGTGGTTGTAATTCTGAAGATTTCTTTTCTTGAGCAGATATAGTGTTCTCTACCTGTTGTAGCCAAGTTAGTTAAGTAATTTTTCCGACGTCGGTGGAGCGCTATTTGTAGGCTGCCATTCTCTGATCCTGCTATGTGATTGGTGGATGAATCGCCACCTCCTCGGAAACGTCCATACAAGCGCCAGATTAAGCCAGTTCGTCTGCTTTCTCAATGTTCCTAGGGCCGGGAGCTCAGACGACCGTGACGTATGAGAAGTCTTCAACAAATTCCTGCAGCTGCTGACAGCCTTAGAGAATGTATTGCGAGATTCAAGCGCTGCGTTGCTGTCCGTGTGGATACATGTGTCACGTCCTCTCACTAGGTCTGCCGTCAAGAAACCACAGGCCTACTCTATCCCAAGCACTTCCGCTTGGAAGGTACTAGCTCAATCTGGAAGACGCACTAAGAGCGAGACATTTACTTGCTCTAAAAACACTACAGCTCCTACCGCAAAGCACTTTTTTGACCCATCCGTGAAGAGCGACAGTGATACGTTATCGCATAAACTGCCTCTCCGCCAGTCCTTTCTTGATGGAAACTTTACCTAGAATTTCCTGGCGAAATTCAGCAAAGGCGAGTGATAGTCTGTCGTTGACCATAACAGGTAACCCGAGGAGGATACCAATATGACCCTACTGCCTCGAGTTCCAGAAGCCAGACTAGTGAGTTATTACCGCCGCACAGGCTGCAGTTTCACGTATATTAAGGTGCAGTGGTAACTCGCTGAGGATAACGTTCAGTGCGTTAATTGAACACAACCGTAGCGATCCAGTCACTCCGCCGAAGGCTGCCCGCTGTAGTTTGTTTACTTTTTTGGTGTAATATTATTTGTCTACGGCTGGACACCATACTATAGCCCCGTAGGTTTGTATGGGTCTAACCACGGCCGTGTACAGCCTCATCATGAGTTTGGGTTTCAAACCCCAGTTTCTGCTGACTATTCTTTTACAGGCGTAGTAGGTTTTGTAGGTCTTCCTTCTTTCGATATTGTTTCTCCAACCTAGCTTATTGTATATGCCCAAATAATTAACTCTCGTAGAAAAATATAGTACAGCACCTTTTAGTGTGGGCATTCCATGCGCCATCTTGGTTTTGTTGGTGAACAGCAAGTAGCTTGCGGTGTGCTCCCTCTAGCAACTCCAAAAGGGTTGAGGGGAAAGAACCTGATACTGCAATGAATCTGTCGTCTGCATATGCGAGCGACTACCTTTACTCCATCTTTCTTGAGTTCCAGTAGAATCTAGTTCTGTGCAACGACCCATAGAAGAGAACACCCCCCTGGGGGGTGCCTCTCCTCACTTGACGGGTTACTGACACTGAATCTATGCCTGTTAATATAATATACTGCATCCAATAATAATAATTGCATCCAACTGCAGATAGGGTTGTTCATAACCGCTCTTCTAAGGGCGCCAGTACTTGCGTAAACTTTTATATTGTTGAAAGCACCTTCTATGACTAGGAAGGTTTTGTGTCCTTCTCTTCTTGTACGCATGCTGTGCCAGAGAAAGCTGCGGTCCGGTTAAAACTGCCCCATGTGGATGTCTCAAAACCTTTTGAGGACCTTCGGCATGAAGAAAGTTAGGTTCAATGGTCTCTTTGCCCATACTCAGTTACATGTTTTGTTTGTAATACCCATAAAAATTTATTTTAAAAATGATTGCTACGCTAACTTAACTGGCCTTTTATAAGCCGGAGTATAGGCAAAACAATTGTTATACAAAACAATTCTATTGAAATACAAAAAAAAAACTTTTTTTTTTGATTTGAACAGCCAAAACGCTGCAATTAAAATAAATAATTCATGACTATATTTTTTCCGTCCAACACACAAAGCGATGAACGCCACTTTTTAAAGGCGAAACGCACCTTATTATGTTACAAGCTGACACTAAATTTATCAGCTTCATATATTCAAACAATTAAATGAAAAGAAAGTAGCTTTTAACTTGACTTTAATTCTTTTGCAAAAATAAAAAAATACTTTAATTTTTGTTTCATGTCTGAAATTATCTATTTATGAAAGCTAAAACTTAACTTTTTTGAGCTTGTACCATTTTAATTTTTGATCAATTTGCTTTACTCTGGGTATTCATGAAACGAGCTCAAGGCCAAGAATAACAATTTTTCACTTTTTGAACTTTTATGAAAACTAGAGAACCACTAAACTTTAAATTCAACCACTAAACTTTAATTTATTTTCATTATTTGCTGTACTTTTCATCTGCCTTTTTCCCTTCCTTTCTCTGTCGTTCCTTTCCTCTAACATATTTTCGTTTTCCTTGATTTCTTCTTTTACTCTCTGCAGTCTCTATTTTGAATTTATTTTATTCTTCCCTTTCCGTACCCTTCCTTTCCTTTTCCTTCTCTTCCCTTCCATTCCCCTCCTTTCCTTTCCTTTACTTTTCTTTTCTTTACTTTCCTTTCCATTCCCTTTCTTTCCTTTCCTTACCTTTACTGTCTTTCCCTTCACTTTATTTTAATAAACTTTGTTTGTTATTTAATTTATTTTATTTTATTTTACTTTATTTCAATTTACACAAACCCAACCACAAATACAAATCAAGGGTTTAATACTCTTTATGAGTAATCATTTATTTTGTTTTTGTAAACCCTGTTTGTAGGTAGCAGCAATGCAGTTTACATATTTGCTCATATTTGAAATTGCTTGTTTATGTCTCCAACAAAGCAACTTTTCGTGCTCTCAGGAGAGCCGCTGACACTGGGCAGCGTAGCCAGTGATCAATGCAATAAAAACAACTAAAGCAAAAATGCACGACACGTTTACTCACACAACAGCTGCGCTGTAGTGCGAATGCTTGTTATTCATTGGTCCACTACCAACTCTTCTCATTCACAGTGAGAGCCGATCACACGCGTAATACAAAGTCGTGCATGACATATTTACTCACACAACAGCGGCTCTATAGTGTGAATAAGTGAATGTGTAGTGGTGTGACTTTTATGTTAAATTTTTTATATTAAAATGATTTTAAAAAATTATTTATTTACGGATAAAAGTACACCCCAAAATTTCCTATCTATACATATATAATTTGTATACCTTAGAATTATAGTTTAGCAGAAAACGGTTCGACATTGCGTTCATCTTGTCATTTATATATAAGCTTATTGTTTTAATTTTTTTTAATAATCATTTTTATTTAATTATTAAGAGTTTTTTAATTTCTAATTTTCTTATAGATCCATTTCGGAAGCTGCTAAGCTTCTTCATCAGAGAAATTTTGGCACTTATTGCTAACTCTGAGTAGCATATATTTTGTGAGTTAATGGGCAACGCTATCAAATATTCGCTTTAAAAAAAATCTTCGCAGATGCATTAAAATTTTAAATCACTTTTGATCTTTTTTCGAATAACTTTTTACTGAGTGGTTTAATAATTTGTGTCCACGATTTACCCTAGACTTGTGTTCTTTTTTATGCCTATTAGTGCTACGCACACAAGGTATATTAACTTTAGTCGCGTAACGGTGGCATGTAACGGCAAAAGCAGATCGAGATAGATATTGACTTATGTATATCAACATGTTCAGGAGGAAAAAAGAAATTGAGTAAGCCAAGTCCGTCCGTCCGTCCGTCTGTTAACACGATAACTTAAGTAAATTTTGAGATATCTTAATGAAATTTGGTATGCAGGTTTCTTGGCACTCATCTCCGAGCGCTATTTAAAACGGGCGAAATCGGACGATAGCCACGCCCACTTTTAATGTTTAGAATATTTTCGAAAACACAAAAAAAGTGATTATTCAGTACATAATACACTTATAAGGATAAACTTTGGTGTAGACATTAATGTTAAGGCAGAAAACAAACTTCTCAAGAAATTGTTTAAAATGTTTAAAAAATCTTGCACACATAATAAGCTTTTTAAGAAAAACCCAACCAAGGTTCGAGTCCTGGGACAGGTAACATCAAAAGTGGTTCGAAAAAGCTTTCAAAAACGGGGTCGCCCCTCGGCAGTGGTTTGGCAAACTCTCCGATTGTCTTTTTGCCATGGAAGGCTTCTCAGCAAAAATTCATCTTGTTTGTAGATGCTGTTCGAAGTCGGCAAAAATCTGTATTTCTTGCCAATCTGTAGAAAAAATTCATGACGACACACCACAAATTAAAAGGGAAGCTCGGGGCAAATATTTCTTAGGAGGTTTATGATGATATACCTGTTGTATATCCCGCCATACATTTGTATATTTTTAAAATTAATTTGCACCTCAAAACTCATAACAGAAGTGTTGTTATTGAAAGCAATTAGCTTATAGACGAACTGAAAAATATTAAAATAGACCTGCGTAAATTGGTATGCCATAATAGATCACTACTAGGTATACAATGTTCGGTTCCACCCGAACTTAGACTTCCTTACTTGTTATAATTAAACCTTATAATAACATATCCTAATGACTTACTGGGTTGTATAAATTGCAGTTAAAAATTTATATGCAACTGACTTCCCTATAAGGAAGCTGTAGGCACCATTGCACTGCGGCCTGCTTTGAGAAAATATTACGTATACGCCATGTACTATGACCATTCATGCTTCAGCAAAATAAATACAAACAACTTCATCCATGCACTTCTTCAAATGTACCTTTATCTGGCAAATAAGTATTTCATTTTTGAATTTCAAATTTATTAAATTTTTTACATGTATTCTGAAGATATTAAATAACATAAAACTTCTATTTGGAGATTTTGAATATTTTGTATTTAAGCTGCCTGCACGATTTAGCTTAACCACAACATTTATCTATATGGTTGTATTTACTAAACACTGAGCCTGAAAAGTAATGTTACATACTGCTGCGAGTAATGAAATAGTAGTGAGCGTTTGCAATCTTCAAGTTAATATTTCCTTTTGTTTGGTATCGATTTAAATGGGGAATGTACTCATAGTAAGTCGAAATTAAGGAGAATCTACTTTTGGATGATTATAATTCAGTCTCCACTTATTTTCTGATACTAGGGGTACGAAAATCGATCCAGATTAATGCTTACTTATGCATGATTTGACAGAAACGCGTCCTGAGGAGACTTTACTTGCAAGCCAAAACAACCAAACTAAGTGGCCTATCGCGTTTGACATATACACACAACTATTTCTTTGCACCCAACTGTATATGTGTATTAAATGAATATGCATATATGATTGCTTAACTCTTCAATTAGATGGCTTTGCCAATTCTAAACTTTTTACTTTTAATTGGCTCCGAACATTGTGGTTTGACTCAAAAATGTTGCGGTAACTGGTTATGTAAGTAAGCGCTTAGATTGTACAACACTTACTATACTTACATATTTATGTACATAACGACATACTGGCTGACAACAACATATGATGTGGAATAAGATCTGTTGCCTTACTCCAAAGCTTCAAAGCTTAATTCAAATTTTATAGTTTTTTAATATAAAGCTGCATACTTTTGCAAAAGTTTAATTACTGTTTTCAAATCGAAAATCTACTAAGCATTTGTTATTTGTTTTCTATTTGCAGGTACGTATCCCATTGAAAAAATACTTAAAGCATTTATACGTCTTGCTGATACTTGAAGTTATGGTATGCGTAAATAGTGGTAAGAATTTATATTATTAATTTATTAGTTAAGTAAATATTTTTATGACTGTCGAATTAAAGGAGAAGTGGTGAATTTCGTTGAAACGTTGAAAGCAAAATATTTGAAAAGAATCCAACAAGCAGCAGAGTAATAGCAACGAAGGCGGGGATGCAAGGATTCCGTGAGTGCTGTGAGATAAACGGCTTTGATGAATAAGTAACTTTATTTGAGAAATTCCCAGTTGCTGCGAGGCAGACCTGTTAAATTCCTATTAACATGGAGGCATCAATTGATTGGATAGCTTTTTCAATTATTAATGATTATTTTAATTGTTTTTAGAAATCTGAAATTACTAACTGATTTGAATTGGAAACAAATCGAAAAAAAAAATTAAAATAAAAAAAAAAATAAATAAACAAAAAAATCTAAAGTAATCAAAAATAACCAAAAAAATTTTTTTTAATTGTGGTTGATTACTTTTGGTTATTTGTAATGTTTTTGGATTATTTTTTGATTATATTAAATATTTTTTAGTGTTTTGCCATCTCGTTGTAAGAAACATCACAATTTATTGCACGCGCATGCTGATATGGATATACCAGTACATTTGGGAGTATTTTTAAGATATAGTCGTGAACCGTGGCAGCCTCAGGGATATGATGCTTGTGTCCAAGCTTACAAAACCGAAGATCATACCTTCAAATACCAGGGCAGGGAACATCAAAATGTTTGGAAAAAGTGGTTTTAAAACAGGGTAGCACCTTCTATTAATTTTTTCTATGAAAAAGCTTCGCAGAAATAATACAAAATTGAAAGGGAAGCTCGGTCTTAAATCTCCCCGAAGGCATATTGCCCCAAATTATTATTATTATTTTTACTAGTACTGAACCGTGACGCTTCAAGAACCGTTGAATCAATTGTTATTTTTTCCATTTAATAATTGATTACCAATTGTTGACAATTTTTAATGATAGTTCTCCAATTAATTAAAAAAATAATCAACACAAAATTAGGATTTTTTACCATTATTAAACAAAAATCAAACATCAAAAATAATCAAAAAAGTTGTTCTGATTACTTTTGATAATTTTTAATTTTTAAGGATCATTTTTGATTTTTTTCAGTATTGTAGAAGCACAGAAATATACTTATCAACAATACTGCAAATAATCAAAAATATTTAAAAATATTAAAAAAAAAAAGAAAAATCATCAAAAGTAATCAAAACAACTTTTTTTGCTTGTTTTTTTTTGTTTTTTTTTTCTAATCGCAATCAATTAGTAATTGCCTTTTTTGAAAAATAATTAAAATAATCATTGCCAATTAAAAAGCCGTATAATTAATAAGTAGAAGTTGAAAAAGTAGGGGTGAATAAGAAGACAATTGGAAGACGAACAAAGGGAGGGAGAAGGAGAAAATTTTTTTTTTGAAACCGAAGTAGTAGACAGGGTGGGTAAAAAGATCAATAAGTAATAAGTAAAAAAAAAAAGTATTATTCATGAATGAGCTCAAGGCCAAGAATAATAATTTTTCACATTGTAATTTTTATGAAAATTATTAATGTTTTTTATTTTTTAATAATATTTTTTTTACTTAATTATTAAAATTTGCTTTAATTGAATAGAGTAGGACAAATTTTTAGAGATAACCGCCATGGCTTTTCTTATAGATCCATTTCGAAAGCTGCTAGGCTGCTTCATCAGAGAAATTTTGGCACGCACTGCTAACCATTAAGCTAACTATACACTGGTTTTGATTTCATCTAAACTAATAGTTCTATTCTTAATAACCATATGCAGGAACCATTTTCGCCATCTCACAGTTAGCACTGTGATCATAATATAATGTACGAATTCTTGCTTTTTATACGAAAAATTAAAAGAATTCGTAACATCAAGTAATAATTTTAATTTAATTCTTAACACAATGATTTAAGTCAAAATGAATTATCAATTATATAGATATAAGTACTTTGACAGTATTAAAAAAAAACTTCATCTAAAGCAAATCGGCGTAATAAGTAGGTCAAAGAAGAAGAAAAATCGTTATCAATCAAGCTGTTTTGACAAAATATTTCTTATTAAACAGCGCACAAATCTCACTAATCTAGCTTTTATAACAACTGATGCCAGTCAAGTGTGTATCCTATACAGGCAGGAAAATTTTAGACTACAAATGTGACCTATAAAAGACACACATGCATACAATAATGAAGCACACTTTGGTGCTGCCACTGTTAAAGACATGCAACTGTTTGTGACAAGAAATGACAAATTGCAAAGCTCAGCGTGTGAAGGCTGAGATAGAGACGTAGTGTGAAAGGCTAAAGAGATTTAAATTTTTCGAATGTTTCATATTGTCTTTACGGTAAAAGTAGCTAATTCCATTAAGAAAAAGTTTGCCATTTTAATTGGATAAGCTTTAAACCCAAATGGCAAAACTTCAAAAAATATGTATAAAGAATGGAGTTAGCAGCTTTTCGTAAATTATTTGCACTTTTTAGTGTTTATTTTTAATAATGTTTAGTTATTTTGAACATTGCAATTTTTTTAATTTAAGATGTCTTATGAAAGAGCTTGGACAGCAATCTATACTACAATATCTCTATCTCTATCTCTATGGCGCGATATACAACAGGTATATCATCATAAACCTCCTAAGAGATTTTTGCGCCAAGCTTCTCTTCCAATTTGTGGTGTGCCGATTTGAATTTTCCCTACAAATTGGTGGGACCTACAGTTTTTTGCCGGCTCCGAACGGCATCTACAAAGGAGACGAATTTTTGCTGAGAAGCCTGTCATGGCAGAAATACACTCGGAGAGTTTGTCAAACCACTGCCGAGGGCGACCCCGTTTTGAAAAACTTTTTTTTAAATCACTTTTGATGTTACCTGTACCAGGTACTATACTACAATAGCACTCTAGAAAAGTCGTGCCTGTACATTGAATATTTCTTTGAAAAAATAACTGTAGGTGACGTAAAGAATGTTGTAGAGCGCAACTAAACCACTTTAAGAATTTTTGTTGTTGTTGTTGTTGTTGTGGTAACGATAATAACACTCCCCGAAGGTTTTGGGGAGTGTTGTCGAATTAACAGTCCTTGCTCGGATTTGAATACGGTAAGCTCCGGTACTCCCTTGCGGTACTGCCCGACTGTCGTGGTAGCGATTTATGACCAGTGAAACCTTCTAGGTCATGTCACCCCTCCTTCCGTAAGGAAGGATAAGACGGGTAATGAGGGGTGAGAGGCATCATATCCGTAGATCAACAATCGAGTTGCACGTCATTCCCTTTGTGCATATTAGTCGCCTCTTACGACCGGTATGCCTACCTCGGGCATATTCTAAACCCCTAACCCGCAGGGTAAAAGAATTTTTGTCTGTCTGTTTGCCTGTTGGAACTCAAGGATTTTGGAAACTAGAAAATACATTTTTAAGAGACTTTCACTGCCAGACAGCCTGTAATTTAGAACGTGAGCAAAAACTTTAGTTTATCAAAATCGCATTATAAACCCAAAAGATATACATATTTAAAGCGGGGTACCTGAAGAACAATTTTCATTCAAATAGACTTATATGAAGCAAAATGCACTTAGTTTCTCAAAAAATATCAAGGCGTGCCCATGTAAATTTTTTGTTGACTTTTTTGTCAATTTCACCTAAATTGAAAATCAATTTCGAGTATAGATACAGCGGCGTATCACAAAATTTACGAATTAAGTTTTTAGAATTCATCCATCCATCCACACATCTGTATATATAAAAGAAAGTGACGTTAGTTTCAACGCTCATAACTCAAGAACGCCTGCACCTATTTGGATGATTGATTAGATTGTTCTCTGACCGGAATAGAAGAACACCCAATAAAATTGACGAAAAATTCCTTAAAAAAAATTTTATTTTCCCATTTTGTATGGTGCGAATTTTTATAATTTTTTTTTGTTAGAAAAGCTCAATAATGGATCGATCCATGGTGAAGTGGAATTGTGTGTGTGAAATAGTTACATCTATAGGGAAAGGGATAGGGATAGGAATGGGGATAGGGATAGGGATAGGGATAGGGATAGGGATAGGGATAGGAATGGGGATAGGGATAGGGATAGGGATAGGGATAGGGATAGGGATAGGGATAGGGATAGGGATAGGGATAGGGATAGGGATAGGGATAGGGATAGGGATAGGGATAGGGATAGGGATAGGGATAGGGATAGGGATAGGGATAGGGATAGGGATAGGGATAGGGATAGGGATAGGGATAGGGATAGGGATAGGGATAGGGATAGGGATAGGAATGGGAATAGGGATAGGGAAAGTGATAGAGATAATGATAGGGATAGGAAAAGCCAATCTTTTTAGATCCATTCAGGTAAATATCTGGACAGGACAAAGTCTGCCGGTCCCTCTAGTCTTTAATAAAACATAAGAAAAGTTGTCTTTGCACAGGAGCGACGCCTAGGGTACCAACTACTAGGGCTAGTTGCATAAAAAAATTATAATTTAAAAAAAATATTTTAAACTTGTATTAGCTATACGAGGTGTGTTCAAAAAATATCGCGAATTTTGTGTTTTTTCAAAAATTATTTATTTATTCATGAATATCTATTTTGTCCCCTTCAAAGTAATCCCCATGAGATATTATACACTTGTGCCAACGGGTTTTCCAATCTTCGAAGCACTTCAAAAAATCATTTTTTTGTATCTTGTTCAGCTCCTCCTTCGATGCCATCTTTATCTCGTCAAGAGAAGCGTAACGTCGTCCTTTCATGGGCCTCTTCAGTTTAGGGAACAAGAAAACTTCACAGGGGGCCAGATCTGGGGAATACGGTGGCTGCGGCATCATTAGTGTGTTGTTTTTGGCCAAAAAGTCGCGCACAAGCAACGATGCGTGAGCAGGGGCGTTATCGTGGTGCAAAAGCTAATTTTTGTTCTTCTTTGCACATCTTCTCGGCCTTCTGAGAACATTTTGTACCACCGATAAACGTTGCTTCGGTCCAAGGTAGCTTCTCCGTATGCCACAGTCAACATTCGGAATGCATCCGCGCACTTAATTTCGTTTTTCACACAAAATTTGATACAGGTTCTTTGATCCATTTTTTTGAATAGGTAAAAATCGAAGACGATCCAAAACACGTGCAAGCAAAGCAGCTGTCAACAATTAACTGAACATTCAAAATGGCCGAGCTTGTGCTCAATCATCTCAAGGGAAGCTGCCGCACGAACCAAGACCGAAAAAAGCGCGCCAAGTTCGGTCGAATGTGAAAGTTTTGCTGACAGTTTTCTTCGATTGCAGGGTCGTGGTGCATGATGAGTTCTTGCCACAGGGAAGAACGGTCAATAAGGAATATTACCTGCAAGTTATGCGCAATTTGCGCGAAGCAATCCGCCAGAAACGCCCGGATTTGTGGAAGAACAAAAATTGGCTTTTGCACCACGATAACGCCTGTTCTCACGCATCGTTGCTTGTGCGCGACTTTTTGGCCAAAAACAACACACTAATGATGCCGCAGCCATCGTATTCCCCAGATCTGGCCCCCTGTGACTTTTTCTTGTTCCCTAAACTGAAGAGGCCCATGAAAGGACGACGTTACGCTTCTCTTGACGAGATAAAGACGGCATCGAAGGAGGAGCTGAACAAGATACAAAAAAATGATTTTTTGAAGTGCTTCGAAGATTGGAAAACCCGTTGGCACAAGTGTATAATATCTCATGGGGATTACTTTGAAGGGGACAAAATAGATATTCATGAATAAATAAATAATTTTTGAAAAAACAAAAAATTCGCTGTACTTTTTGAACACACCTCGTACATGTATCAAATATTGCTTAGAAGTTCCATAACTCTAAAGGCCCAATGAAGGAACGCCAGGGAAAATTAAAAAAATGCATAAAAATGCAAAATGCTGTTTTTTTAAAAACGTGTTTCAATATTTAATTTTGAAAAATTTGCCAATATCCAGTTTTTATCATATCACTGGCTATTACTCTAAAAATTTGTGTTTAAGGCAACTTATTCCAAACTGCACCCTAGTGAGCCGTTTGGTTTTAAGTCTGAGGTACTAAAGGGGCCATTCCCATATTTAAATGTTCAAAAATCATTTGTGTTAAGTTTAAACGAGTAATAATAAAATGAAATAAAATCCTGAGTGTTAATTGTTATTTTAAAATGTTTAAAGAGTTCACTCTTTTGCTGCAATTTACGATTAAAAATTTTCCCGAAGTTTAAAACATCCATTAATCTAAAACAAGTTCAAAAGTTTCTTCTGCAAGCAATATCTTTTAACAATTTACATATGTCTGAACATAAACAACTCCACCGTACTTTACTGTCAGACATATATACAAACACTACAATCAATATAGAACTTGGCAGCGAAATGTGCACAAATAGTAACTCAATTAGTAGCTATTTAGTTATTTCCACTATTTACTTACCAATACTGGGGCCACTTTTTGGTTGGCGCGGCCAAGCAGTTGAGCATTTCTACTAGTAATTCCTTCTTCAGCTACAATTGCAACAACAAACATATGTATATTTGTGAATTCCGATGCAAGCAAACTTAATGTAGCTGCACTAGCATTGCTCTTTTGCAGGAAGTATTTATTGTTTTTCTGCTACCAAAAGTAATAGGCAGCAGAAACTGATGGAAGAACGTTAAATTTGAGGGTAAGTAAGTAAAGGTTTGGAAATCGTAAAGTAGCGAGAGAGGTGCAAGCGTGCATATCAGGAATGTAAGTGTATGCGTAGAAGGTATTTGTATGATTGCACATTAGAGAGTAGCTCAAAAAAAAAGTTAAATATTTTTTTGTGGAAAAAAATTTGTATACGAAGAAAAGAACAAAAAAAAAGGAAATGTAGCAAATTCTTCAAATGTCAAATCGCCACATAATTGAAATTGACCCTTTCCGATTTAAATGAAATTCGTTGAAGAGTTTCCTTTTAAGTTCTGCGAAATAGTTTTTTTTTTCAAAAGTTATGCATATCCAAAATTTAATTTTTTTTTCCTGTTTTTTAAAGCTAATTTTTTTTAAGAAACTACTGTGGCTAAAATAATTAAGCTTTGCAATTTTGACGGTGGTACTTAGATGTATAAAAAAATTTTTTAAGAAAAAAAAATTTTTTAATTTGAAATTTTGGAAAATTTTCTAAATAACTACATTTTGAGCACTGAAACATTGCTCTTATGTAAAAAAAAATGAAACATATTTTCGTTTTTACATTACACTACCGCGAAAAAAATTGTTCAAGAATCAAAATTTTGGAATATTGTGTTTAACATATTGAACTGAACTATAAAGTTTGAAAATTAAACAAAAAATTTTGACCAGCATTCAAAAATTTATATTTTGAGAAAAAAAAACAAGAAGAAGTTCAGGGTATCTTTAGATACATATGTACAAAATTAATTTTTCAAAATCAAAAACTTTCATAAATTAAAAATTAAAAAAAATTTTTTTCAAATAGTTTTTATGCCTCTAAAAATGCCAAATTTTACTTAATTTTAAAATAATGAAAAAGTAGACTTTTAAAAAAAAATTAAAAATCGATTTTAAAAAGCAAAAATTTTCTAAAAATCGGTTTGAAAAATCAATAATGTTCTTAAATAAGAAATTAAAAAATTTTTTTTTTAAATATTTTATTACTTTACTAAACAAGAAAAAAAGGAAAATTTTCAATTTGCATAACTTTAAAAAAAAATTTTTAGAATTTTAAAAATCGATTTTCAAAAATTAAAATTTTCTCTAATTAGAAATTTTTAAACTTTTTGGGTTCTATCAGCTATTCCGACGAAACTGCCGACGGGAGAAATGTAATAGATTATGAGGGAAATTAATCGACTTAAACGGGATTTGCCTGTGAATTTTGAATGAAGTCGATAGAGATCACAAAACTCTATTACAATTATTCCCAGCCGGCAGCTCCGCCGGAATAGCTGATAGACCTCTTTTAAAATATTTCTTTATACTTTTTAAAAAAATAACAAATATTTATTTTTTAAATACAGCAGTTTTCAAAATATTGAAAAAGTAAACTTTGCAAAAAAAAAAGTGAAATTTTGAATTTACGTAACTTAAAAAAAAAAATAAAAAGTTTTCAAAATCGTTTTTGAAAAATCAAAAATTTTCTTAAATAAGAATTTTTAAGCTAATTACTCAGTCATCGAACTTTTTATGTTTGTCTTAAACTTTTTTTTCAAAATATTTTTTTTTTTATCTAAAAAAATTCCAAATATTTATTTTTGAACTAGAGCAGTTTTCAAAGTATAGAAAAAGTAAACTTTACAAAACGGTAAAAAAGTGAAATTTTGAATTTACATAACTTAAAAAAAAAAAATAAAAAGTTTTCAAAATTGTTTTTGAAAAATCAAATAAATAAGAATTTTTTAAGGTAGTTGTTCAGTCCTCGAAGTTTTTATGTTTGGTTTGTTAAACTTTTTTTTAAAAATCAGTCGTCGAATTTTTTATGTTTGTCTTAAACTTTTTTTTCAAAATATTTTTTTTTATCTAAAAAATTCCAAATATTTATTTTTGAACTAGAGCAGTTTTCAAAGTATAGAAAAAGTAAACTTTACAAAACGGGAAAAAAGTGAAATTTTGAATTTACATAACTTAAAACAAAAAATAAAAAGTTTTCAAAATTGTTTTTGAAAAATCAAATAAATAAGAATTTTTTAAGGTAATTCTTCAGTCCTCGAATTTTTTATGTTTGGTTTGTCTTAAACTTTTTTTTAAAAATCCTTTTTGAAAACTCAAAAATTTTCTTAAATAAGAATTTTATAGGGTAATTGTTCAGTCTTCGAATTTTTTATGTTTATTTGTCTTAAACTTTTTTTGTAAATCGTCTTTGAAAAATCAAAAATTTTCTTAAACAAGAATTTTTCAAGCTAATTGTTCAGTCCTCGAAGATTTTATGTTTGTTTGTCTTAAACTTTTTTTCAAAATGTTTATTGTTTTTATGTAAAAATATTTCTTTTTGAGCTAGAGCAGTTTTCAAGGTATAGAAAAAGTAAACTTTACAAATAAGGAAAAAAGTGAAATTTTTTAATTTGCATAACCTCTCAAAAAAAAAAATACATTAAAATTTTATCTTTAGCAGAACTTTCTTTTATGATGAAAGGAAACTCTTCACCAAATTTTATTCAAATCGATTCCAACTACGTAGCGATTTTACATGGAAAGACCCAGAAAATAATTTTTCTATAACCAACTTTGTTTACTATTAGAAAAAAATTTAAAATAAAATTTTTACTTAGATTCTTAAAACATTAACACAGTGAGCTCATAGGCAATAGTAAAAAATAAAAAACCGATAGAAGCGTGCTTCGGAAAATTCAAACACAAAAATACTTGCATCCCTCAGTGTTTCTAAGTAAGTTCAGCTTTATCGAGAGGGTATGGTTGATGCACTCCGTCGTTGTTCTTATCTTCTTAGCGATTTAGCAGTATTAGCAAAATATGAAGCGCATCCGATCTTACATACGGTCTCATGTAAATTTTAAAAATGTAAGGAGTAGATAACACTAACAAAGCTCGTCTATGCTGGCATCAGGCTAGTGGCGAAAAACTTTAACTTAAGTTTTACGAAACTGAATGCGTACATTAAAATTCTACACTTGACAGCACAACTGCCAGTTGCAGTAGCAACAAATTGTAGAAAACGGAGCAAAAACAAACTAGGTCTATTTGAGTAAGCTAAATAAAAATGGGAGCTACTAAAATGCACCTCAAGGCATTTTACCAACGAAAACAAAAAAGTGCTGGAAACCTGTGTTGGTGTGTTAAAGTTTTACTAAAGACTTCTAGGTATTCAGGTAAACTTACTGAACTCAACTCAACTGTCGTGGTGGAACGCAAACATGAATATGACGTTTAAGCATTTCTTACATACACACATACATATTTAAACCTTAAGATAGTTGGAAAGAAATTTCACTTTATGGAACAGTGAGGATAATAGTTTGGTTTTTTTTTCTAACAGATTTCTTTATTTTATAGGTTATGTATATCTTGAACAGGAGACCATAGGAAAATATTTATAGGGGATAAAGAGCTAAGTTTAATATGAAAAAAAATAATAATAAGAAATCCGGCAAAAGAATTGTAACTTTCGACAGCACTCTCCAAAACCTTCCGGGAGTGTTTTTGACACTAAAACAACAACAACAACAACAATGACTGACTAACTGAAACTAGATGGTTCCTTCACCGTCTAAAAAGTTCACAGGATTTCGTTGATAGCAAGATATGAGTTTGCTTTAAATAGTGAAAGTTAGAATATTGTTGATTATCCTCTCCAGGGGTTTGCGTGAAAAGGACAAGTCCTGTGTGTGGTAATGAGAAACCTTTCCAATTTACGAATAAAAATAGCTGTGGCGCCGAATATATGGAGGGTGAGGCAGCTAGTTAACTGATATATCCAGAGTGCTTCAAAGTTTAGCAGGAGTAATCCGCTACGTCAACCTTAAAAGATTTGATGCTTTTAACTGAACATTTAACCCCCTCTTCCGTGAGGGGATATGTACAGTCGGGTTTGTTGCAGGTGCTGCTGGTGCGTTTTGTAATTTTTCCGGAAGATGTGTATTCATAGACAGTTAAGAAGTTTCCTCTTCTGTATTGTTCCAAAGCACCGTTGGGTATCCGCAAATGGCTCATAGCTACATCTGGAGAAGGGTTCCCAACTAAAAGTACTACCAACCGTGAACTGCCTTATTGGGAGCCACACAGAAAGCCTAGATGTTTGTCATCAAAACTGCAGAAGTAGTAAAAATTAAAACAAGTAAGGAAAGGGCTGTCTTCGACTGTGCCGAAGACTTTATACCTTTCATGAATACGCATCACGGTTTTAAGTGTCCGATCCTTACTCACAATTAGTAAAAACTCTGCTAAACTGATAATTTAAAGATACATAGCCCAAACCCCATTTATCGAAACTATCGATTGTGTGGGAGCTATTTGTTATGTTGGTCCGATCTGCCTGATTTTCACTACACACATTACATACATAATAAGTACCAAACCTGCAAAACTTTACGTTCCTAGCTTTTTAATTGCAAAATTTATATCCCAAAACCGATTTATCGAAACTATCGATTGTATGGGACCTATATGTTACGTTGGTCCGATCTGACTGATTTTCACTACACACATTACATACATAATAAGTACCAAACCTGCAAAACTTCACGTTCGTAGCTTTTTAATTGCAAAATTTATAGCCCAAAACCCATTTATCGAAACTATCGATTGTATGGGAGCTATATGTTACGTTGGTCCGATCTGGCTGATTTTCACTACACACATTACATACATAATAAGTACCAAAGGTGAATATTTTTACGTTCCTAGCTTTTTAATTGCAAAATTTATAGCCCAAATCCCATTTATCGAAACTATCGATTGTATGGGAGCTATGCGTTGTATTGTATCTTGCTGATTCCGACGAGTGATTAATCTCATGCAAAATGGCGCCTCCGTAGCAAATTTCATCAAGATATCTCAAAAAGTGAGGGACTACTTTGCGTACAAACAGACAGACGGACATGGCATCGTCCTGATCATTTCGGTATACTAATTGGTGGGTCTATCCCTTCTTCTTCTCATAGTTACAAACATCGGACCAAAGTTATAATACCATTTCATGTTCATGAAAGGTATAAACAGCAAAAACGGTGGACACTTTATTTATAACTGCCGGGCGTTAAATGGCGAAAGACGATTGTGCCTGTTACCTTTCTATATCTAAGCTTAGTCGCGGAGTTTGACACCAAAACCTGCATCAAGTCTCCAAATTCGATCAAAGAGGTGGAGTAACAGTGTATTTTCGAGGTATCACCAAGGCCCTACTGTCCCACTTCAACCTAGCCTTACATATACATACGTACTTTCTTCTTCCACAAAATTTTTAATTCAGGTCGTTTTCAGAAAATTTTAAGTGATCATTATTATAAAAATTTTGATAATGAATTAAATTTCAATTATTATTTAATAATTTAAGAACGACAAATAAGTATCCGAGATAAATTAGGATTCACTAAGGTAATTAGACTCAAATTTGTAAAGTTAGCTTCACAGCATTGTTGGTAAAAGTAACGCTTTTGGCGCTACTAATTGAGTTTATTCAAGACCTTGCAGGGCGCTTTTTGGAGTAATTTCGTGATTAATCCAGAAAAAATTTCGGGATTATTTTGGTATGGTTTTTGGGATTATTTCGAATGCTCCCTAAAAATTGCTTATATGATACAGAAAGCAGTCTCAAATATGTTTAGAAAACAATCCTGGTCCTGTTTTTAAATTACCAATATCCTTTCAATCATCACTCAAAGTTTTTTAAATAATGTATAAAAAATTTATTTGTTATTATTTCGCTTAAGTTTCCGAAAATGTCCAAATTTTGTGGGATAGATTTGAATTTAAATAATTTTCTGTAGGAAATTAATCAGTTTTATCAATCTCTGTTTGGTTGTTTGTCGCTACAAAACAAACAAACAAATCAATCTGTGTTCTTTGCATTGTGCACATGTTTTCAAAAAATTAAATTAAAAAAATCAGAAAACCCGAAAATATATGTACTAGGGTGGGTCGATTTGTATGGACGAAAGTTAACCGATATCGCACCATCGATTTTTTGATAGGTTTTGTGCTCAAGAAAAAAAAGTTCCACTACGCAAACACAAAAAAATAATATTCGAGCCTGCGAAATTTCATTTTTTTGACTTTTTTCGACTTTGATTTTTAAGGTTTTTTCATGACCTACTACAAAAATTTTCATTTGATTTTAAAGTTTTCATATATACCCCGTCCGACCCAAAAATGTCCGCTAAAAGCGTTGGCGATAAAGTTTTTTTGAAAAAAAAAAAAATTTTTTTTGGGTTTTGGTGAAAAAATTTACCCTTTCGCCTTTTTTTAAGGGTTTTTTCAGCACACATGCAAAAATGTTTTCGATAAAAACGAATTTGTCTTATATTTTCTGTCCCACTTAAAATTATGCGCTAAAACGTTGGCGATAACAGTTTTTGAAAAAAAAAATTTGTTTTTGGGTTTTGGAAAAGTCGATTTTTCGACCAAAACTAGTCCCAAAACCCGAAAATAAATTTTATTTCAAAAAACTGTTATCGCCAACGTTTTTAGCGGACATTTTTGGGTCGGACAGGGTATACATGAAAATTTTAAAATCAAATGAATTTTTTTTAGTAGGTCATGAAAAAACCTTAAAAAACAAAGTCGAAAAAAGTCAAAAAAATTAAATTTCGCAGGCTCGAAAATAATTTTTTTTGGGTATGCGTTGTGGAACTTTTTTTTTCTGAGCCCAAAACCTATCGAAAAATCGGGGGCGCGTCTAACAGTCTAATGTATATAGTTTTGTAGCTCATAAAATTCTAGTAAACAAAGTAATCGTACAAATTTAAAAAATATTTACAGAATCCCAAAAGTTTAAAAAATATTTACAGAATCTCTTTATCTAGGCTGCGCAATCCCTATACACTTGAAGCATTTTATGTTTGTTCTGCCCTCAAATATAGTTTCAAAGCACTGTCATATGTCTGCACATATAAATACAATTCATATGAAAGTGCAAAACAAGAACAATTCGGTATAAATATCAGGCATTTCCATATGAAATAGAAATTTACACTAACAAATTGACAACAAAAATTTTTTTAAAATATTGAGGCACTGAGAAAAATTTTTATTCAGAATAGAATGTACTCAAATTTAATTGAACAAAAAAGGAAAACATAGCGGCAGGAAGTGGCACTTTAAAGAATTTTGATGCATAAAACCATTTTCCACGACTTATAAGAAACACAAAAAGGTCTAAATGAACATAAACTTGGTTCAAAAAGCAATTAAAATTATGCTAATTTTGGTTCAAAACGGTGCTAAACATAGATGATCGCAACCGTAATAGTGCAGCTGGGTATAAAAATAGATCTTTGTTCTCAGAAAAGTCGAAAGATATTAGCAAATACTATTCCTTGATATACCAAAAATAAATACTAGCTTATTTCAATAGGTAGCGGTTAGTTGGAGACAGAATACAATTTGGTATAATAGTTTCAGTTGGCATAGAAAATTTTGTTACCGAAAACGTGTGTAATTGAGAAGTAATCACGCCTGACATTTATATGTGTATGCAATATTTTATCAAAATCTCTGATAGTTCTGAATTTAACTTGCAAATGGTCCTTTTAAAAGCTTTAAATGAAATCTTTTGCGGTAAAAATTTGTTTGAAATTTAGTTTGATACCGATACTATTTTCAATCCTATAATTGTTGAAATTGTGTTGACGACTTACATAGCTAAAATTACCAGGAAGTATCTCCGTAGTTAAAAACCAAGCAAATTCTTAAGAATTTTTACGTAGGTGTTGCCACATAGGTTCATTTTTTTGGGTTGCCACCTGATCCTGCTTTTAACCGGACACGTGTTTTTTTTTTTTTGCGATATCTCCAAAGTATTTTTGAAATGTTTTTTTGTGCTTACTCAATTTCAAAAATAAAATCTCAGTGTACACATATTTTTTTACATGTATTGTGATTTACGCTTCCATATAAAATAATTTGAGCACCACTGTTCCATATGAACAAGTGTGTTGTTTATGTGTGAGATGCAGTGAAAAATGATTTGGATTTTTGAAAAATATGTTATATTATAATTTGATGGTTAGAAAACTGTATTATAATTTTTCTGATTTAGAATATGTCGAAATTTTTAAAAATTTTAGAGAATTTTTTTTTAGTTTTTTAAGTATAAGCAGATAAATGCGATTATTATTTTTTTGCGAAATATATAACTGATTAAAGCATATCCATCCTGAGTATAATATGGCTATGCAACTCATTATAGTATTCGTGCAATAAATATTTAAGCACAGCCGATTCCCATTTGCAAAATGCCTACGAACAAATATTTCAACTAAGAATAATTACACTGCTCTACAAAATTAAACTTTTTGCTTTACCCTGGATCACCACTATTTTTTTTTATTTGCTTTAGTCCCCTAATTATAAAAATGGTCGAAATTTAGAATTCTATGGATACGTGTTTGTTTTCTAAAATTTGCCTTTTTTGAAAAGATCTATTGATTTTAGCATATCTCTGGAACGGGTTGTCCGATTTTGTTGGCGAAAACAGCATATTTTTTTAAATACTTATTGGTTTCAGAGTTATTTGCATCGCATTATAAAAAAATCGATTTTTTGTATTAAAAATTTAAATTTTTTTCTTCTTTAATTCGTAAAGAAGAGACAAAAACTTACAACTTTTATTAGATGATCGTAAAACTGTAAACATTCCAAATAAGGCAAGCTTTATTTCATGAAAATCCATGGATAAACTTCATCTGAATCTTGCACGGGAAGAGTAAAACCACCAGCTGAAATCGTGGGATAAGACCAAATCATATGTTTTCCAAATCCTTTTTTTTACTTAAACAAAAGTAACAGTTAGCATCATGATCACATGTTTCTGTCCACATCAAAGGTTTTTCAATTTGCATGTTTTCTCTGTGAAAAATAAGTATCATAAATATTTTTAATTAATAAATTTAATTGTTATTTACTGAGGGTAGGATTTCCATTTCTTTAAAATATATATAAAGCTATCACAAATTGAATTTGGCTTCCAATATTGGCTCAAATTCTCAACATCTATTTTAAAATAATCCTTATATGAATTTTGTAGTGAAATAGTGAAATTTCTCCGCCCTTTTGCTGTAGTGTAAAGACCACATACATAACAAAATATATTCGGGTCATTTTTGCAGACAAACTTTCTACTGTTATTATTCATTTTTTTAAAATTCACTAACCAATTAATAGTTTTTTGCTGTTGTTGAGAACTTGACTCTTCGCGATCAGAAATGCTGAACTAAATGAATTACTTTAAATAGTCGCACGCCACTTCGATTTTCAAAAGTATGTATCTTTTTTTTTCGTTAAGTTTGTCACAATCGGCGTCAATGTACCATACAGGCCAGGCATCTAGTGAATCTGTAAATTTTTTAACCACTACCTGCGAAAGGGTTTGAAAGAAAGGGGTTTTCAGAAAAACTTCATATGCTATGGGAAATGGCCTGTGCAGGCTGGGATGTTCAGTAGGTAGGTATAACAGTTTCTATGACGGAGTTATAATTTGATTTTTTTGTTTTTTGATTTAAGCACTCTAAGAACATCGCAGGAAATGCCTCAAGGAAAAAGTTGTATATATTTGATAACAAATATATATGACCATACTTCTTTCTTACGAAAACCCGCGGTGGCAACTTAAATTTCCCCTACAATATGAGGAATTTTTTCTTATGATCTGCGTTTTGCCTTAAGAAAAATTGACGGGGAAAAATTTCTTGAGTGTCATTATGGAGTTTTCTCATTTCTGGCGATGCCCGTAGTAAATCGCTAAATTGGGTATTTTCACTTTATTGTCAATAAAACCAACATTTATTCATGTATTTTCACGAAATAAGGTTTCAATTATTTATAATGTTATCAGTTTTAAGACCGTGTGGTATCACAACGGACCTTACAAGTGTCCAAGTGAGCTGCCCTCCTAGTGGGGCAGCTACCACCTAACCTAACCTAACCTAACTTAAGACCGTGAAATAAAAATGGTAAGTTTTTAAAACCTTCAATTTTTTATGAACTTACGGGGCCATAATACATCAAAATTAAACAGTTAGACTTCAAAGTAATTTCTCTTGTTGACTAGTGTTAGCTGTTTGTTAAAAACCTTATTGTTAAATGGAGCAAAGAAGCGTAAGCCGAAAAACGTTAATTAGTTAAAATGTTTTGAATATTTACCTTACTCACGGAAGTTGTCAATCACAGTTATAAAACAGTAATATATTGTAAACATGCAAACAATTTGTTTTTAAATAAGTAAATAAATGTAAAATAAAAATTAAAAAAATCCATTTGAATTTAAATTATCAGCACAAGCGCGCAAAAAATGCTTATATTTTTTAAAAAGTTGCAACAAAGACCTTAGTATTTGTATAGACTAATTAACGAAAATGTAAAGCAGATAAGTTAATAATTTATGAGCGAATTCAAATTAAGTAAATGCAACTAATTTTAATTTACACAAAACATATTTTACTTTCTGAATATGCAGAGTATGTTTCTTTATTAATAACGGGCTCAAAGAAGACACAAGATACTTCTTCTCTCTTATTGTAAAAAGGCGTTCACTTTCTTTAGTGGTTTTAAGTAAAGGGTGAATTTGTTTTGTATTCCATACGGGTGCAAGTGAGTGTGATTGCCTGCGACGCAAAGTGTCACGGGGACTTACATAAGCACTCTCTTACTGCTGCTTTCTAAGTCAACTAGGAAACTTAACGAATGACTTTTTTTTAGTAATAATTCCGAAAGGGACCGGCAAGAGGGCCGCATTCGCATAACAGCTTAAGAGTCAACCATTTAATTATTTAATCATAAAAACAATTCCAAGCACTTTCCTCCGACTAGAAAGGTTCTGAAAATTAATGAGTTTTTTACGACTTGTATACGGTGGCAGATTATACAAGAGATCCCAATGAATATCTCTTAAGGCGAATAGTACAAATTGTTTTTGAACTTATTCTAGGCAATTTACATGGATCTGGTAAAGCGGGTTCCAAATTATAGAACCGCATAACAACAAATTTCAGCATTCCATCTGTAAAATTGAGATACCAGTTTGCGTTCTAATAGACGGACCGACTGACAGACAGCTCATCGTCTTTATAATTTCAGTATACTGGTTGATGGGCCCATCTCTTCTTCTTCTCATACTTACAAACATCAAAAAAGATATATAACTTCGCTATTGCAGTGGGTTATTAACTACTTGCCCGGATATTTTGCTTGTGTGTTATCCGATTTGCCTAATTTTTGGCAGAAGATAGATACTATTGACGAGCAGTCAGAAAATTTTCATTGAAATATATAGTTGAAATTACAAGCACAGCTTTTCTGCTGAAAAGTGGGCGGCGCCAAAAGCCGCAAAATTTGTTTGCGGTCCAGTTTTGTACATTAAGCTGTGTTCAAGATCTTATTGATATAGCTGCATAGTTAAAGAAATGTCGCGGTTTAAATTTTACATGCAAATTTTTGAGAACTATGTTAAACAGCTAGTCGTGGCCCTGAACCGATTTCCCCCATTTTTACAATAAACAGTTACAAATTTTCGACAAATTTCATTCCGACAAATCACGTTTTGTCGGTGTTATGGCACAAAAATTTTGTGGAATAGTCCACTATAAAAGGGGAGGAGCCACGCCCATTTTCGACTTTCTTCACTCACGGACACTTTTAAAGTGAAATTGAAATTATATAAAGCTATTTTACGCAAAGTTATTGCCTATTGAATATATCTATGATCCTTTTCAAAATCTTTCATACAAAAGTGGGCATGAACTTTGACCGATTTCGCCCATTTTTTTCTGAAACATTCCTTCTAATAATCTAAACATGTGTGCTAAATTTCATTTCGATATCTTGAACAGTTTTTGATTTATGATAAATATTATTTCTAAATTTGACTTAATCAAAAGTGGGTGGTGCCACCCCCATTTTCAAAATTTTAAGTGTATTATGTACTGAATAATCACTTTTTTTGTATTTTCGAAAATATTTTATATATAAAAAGGGGGAGTGGCTATTTTTCCGATTTCGCCCATTTTAAATAGCTCTCGGAGATGAGTGAAAAAGAACATGCATACCGGATTTCATTAAGATAACTCAAAATTTACTCAAGTTATCGTTTTCACAGACGAGCGGACGGACGGACATGGCTTAATCAATTTCTCTTTTCCTCCTGAACATTTTGTTATATATAAGTCAATATCTATCTCGATTCCTTTATGCCGGTACATAATACCGTTGTCTAGATATACAAAAATTAATAGAAATAGGCGTTTAGCTGACAGAAAATTTCTCTGATGAGATGGATCTGTAAAAAAAGCTATGGCGGTTCTTTCTAAATTTTCGCTCTCTATTTTATCAAAAACTTTAAATACTTAATTAAAAATTGCTATTAAAAAACAAAAATAAAAAGCAATAATACGTTTCATATAAAAAATCAGAACGCTGATTTTCATTTAAAAAATTCTTGAGCTGTAGCTGATTTTTTTGTCAAGAGTACTTTAAAAAGTAAAAAATTAGATACCAGCAAAATAATTTCTTAAATTTATACCGTAACAAAGACAAAGTTACACTTAATACTGTAAAAAAAAATGTTTTTTCCTTTTTTTTCACAGTCGACACTAAACATTGCAGACTTTGTAGTTGCATTGCATATTATTCCCAGCCTTTTCCACGCCTTCCTAACACCATAAGTCCACCTGCTGAAAAGCTCGCATTCATTCATTTTTTTATTCTCTTCTATTCTTCTTCGTATGCAACATTATAAACTCGCAAAACTTTTGACAAAGTAGTCTTTTGGCTAACGTCGTAAACGTTGCGTTAAATGTACCACAAATGCGGAATAAGAACGCTGGAAATATCCGTGGATGAGTACGCATCTGTGAACATAGTTGCTTCCCTGAGTTTTCACCCCCCAAAGAATTTGACACTTCAATATGAGTGTAAGATACACTTTACATGAAGCATTTTTCGGAATGGTTTGGCATTTCTTTCTTTCTATAATAGCAATGAAATATTTTAGAGTCTCCAACTTAAAGACGTAACTGCGCATTGTGAACCTCAATAGGTAGGTTAAGGATAATACAGAGTTCCACAGCGCCTAAAAGAATAGCTGATACGATGAGGATCCTTCGGCTTCAGGAAGGTATCACAATGCCTAAAATTCCACTTAAAGAACAGGAGAAAACCTTTCGAAAACCGAAGTCTAGTACCTATAGACGTGAGCAAAAAGGCGCAGAGAGGGCTTCCATAAACCCTGCAAGAACTTTCATATACTTGGAACGATAGCCACAAAGTATATCCGCTGCTATTTTCCTCACTTTTTTTAATCGCTTACAACAATTTTGGTAGGTTTCTTAAATTTGTGTGGGTATGAATATTGAATGAACCGTTCAATATGAGAGGTATCGTCGAAGTTATGTATATTTGCACATTAAATGCGGCTATGCTTGCTGGCTTTGTGAGTGCATTTTTAATAGCAACAATAAAAATATGCTAAGTATACTACGTTGCTGTATTTATGATCTTCGTATACAAAAATTTCAAAGTATTTATGTACATTAGACGGCGCCAAAAAATATGTACATTATATTTTCTAGCAACAATTCAATTAAATTCCTCAATTTTTACTTCCTCGGTCTTTTTTTTAAATATTAATGACTATCGAAGTTAACAATCAAAAACCTTTGCGTCAAAATTATTACGGTTTTTTTTAAATTAATCATCAAAATTATTTATAAGAATAAAGAAGGAAAATGTCTTTATCAGAAATATTTTGAAACGTTCTGCTAACCAATATTCTATCAGAACGCTAGTTTTTTTTGTTCATTTTACCACTACAATGCGCAAGCACCGTCACCTGGCAGCATTTATTGATGCTTATGATGACCTTTTTGTTTTTCGTGTTCATTTTTGACACCCTGACTGCGCTCTTCGGTTTTGTCAAAGCAATCTCCGTTCAAAATGGTCCGAAATATAGTTCCACATGGGACAAAATTAAGTCTCAAAAGTTAAACAAGATGATAAATTAAATCGCTCGAACGATGGGAATAATAAAAAGGATCTACAGTCTGAAATAAAATGGAGAAGCAGCTATTCCGGACTATATATTTTACAAATTTTATAAAACAAAAATCTCTTATAATTTATTGTCTGGATTTAAATTTTCAATTGCCCATTCAATACTTTTCCTTCTTTCAAGCGGATGGTTTACCACAACTGTCTTCAACCATGCCCACTTCCGCTATAATTCTAGCAAATTATCTCTATATGGATAGTATGCTAAGTGTCAATTCATTTCATCACCGACGTTAACTTTATACTAGAGCTCGTCAAGTGGTGGAAATTCAACCACAAAACTTTATTTTAATTATTTTCTGTTCCTTTACTGTCAGTAGCTTTCCTACTTGGTCCTTTTCATTCCTCTCCTATTATATCCGTTGCATTCCTGTAATTTAATTTAATTCTGCTTTATTTTATTTTATTTTGCTTTACTAGATTTTATTTATTTTATTTAATTTTGTAATTTTATTTAATTCTGCTTTATTTTACTTTATTTTATTTTATTTTATTTTATTTTATTTTATTTTTCTTTACTATATTTTATTTATGTTATTTAATTTTTTAATGTTATTTAATTCAATTTTATTTTATTTTAGTTTATTCTATTTTATTTTATTTGATTTTATTTTAGTTGGTTTTACTTTATTTTATTTTATTTTGGTTTACTGTATTTTATTTTATTTTATTTTATTTTATTTTATTTTATTTTATTTTATTTTACTTTATTTAATTTTAAGTTATTTTATTTTATTTTATTTATTGTTATTTTATTTTATTTTTTTTTAGTCTATTTCATTTTATTTTATTATTTTTTATTTTATTTTATTTTACTGACTTTTTTTTCAAATTAAAATATTAAGTTACATGCTCCATTGTAATTTTATGCGGCTTCTGTTGATTAACTTCTACCTTTTGCTTAGTACAATTTCCCATGCTTGGCAACGCCGTTTAATTAGGTGACTGGGCTTTCTATAACCGCAACCATAGTAATGGGCATACACAAACATACATAAAGCTTATTGAATAATAATTCTGCTCGTGATCTAAACTGGTGTGAGAATCGAGCAACTAACAAAAATGGAGAACAATAGGAAAAACAAATAATGAAAAATCTAAAAAAAAAACAGAAACCGGAAACGTGCCAAACTGCCAATTAAATTCTCATTCTTTTCCTCGCTACTGCGAAGCAGCGATAATCTGTAGCACCTTGACCTCATTTTCATTTCACTTAAAGATTGGATATACTATTTTTATTACCATTACTTTTTCTGTCTTTTTCGTCTACTTTTTTGAACAATTAAGCACTATCTATCTATTATTACTCTACCTCACACTTCTGACTACTCTTACTACAAGCAATATGGATTGATGGCGCCCTTAACTGGTAAAGCGGCGTAGAACCGAAACATATATAACCAGTTGCTTAAAAAAACAATTGTCCTTAGAAAAGTGACTAGAAAAACTGAAATCGCTACCACGGCCGTCGGTCAGACTCATGTTCTCCGCCGATCTAATCATGCTTCCCTGAGCTAAGCGCAAATGCCTATATAAACACTTGTAATTTATAGCGGTGCGAAAGCTATATCTAGGTCAATACTCATAAATATTCGTAACCAATCTGCTCTGTTCGTATTGTTTGTTAATGATGATTTTCCTTTGGCTTCCATTTTCATTTGTATCTTTGAATTAACTAAAAATTAGTACTCATTTACCGTTGCACGTAATAGTATACTTATAATTCTCGATTTGTGTTGTTGTATATATAGTCATGATTTTTCCACATATTTTTTCCGGCAAGCCATAATGAACTTTGTAACTTTATTAACTAATCAGAATTGTGAAATATATTCGCATAAAATATGTACTAAGGGCGCTGCAATGGTGTATAGAGAGTGAGAATGGGCAGGAAGCTACTGGGAGAGGGAGGAGGATAGCACATGGAATCGGAAAATATTGTAGTTAAGCAAGCAAAAGTTGCAAGTTAAATGAAATATGTATTTAGCTGGCCACAAGTTCTATGCAAGCCGTCTCAATAGTAATGTCGGATTCAGGGTATTTAAATAACCGATTCGTTTTAGCTCGGTTTTAAGCTGGCTCGACTCATTTGATTATGATCAAAGTCTGTTAAAGGGAGTTGTAAGCAACTTTTAGTTGGACCACAATGGTGTTCCTGTCGGAAGAGTTTGTTCAGCGGGACATACTTTGTCTGTATATGTTTTAGTCTGAATGGTTAAGAGTTGAAGCTGAAATAGTATTTAGTTTCAAGTTCAACCAGAACGTGTCTTGCTTCCTTGGAAGGTAAAGTTCTTATTCAGCTATTGATTGAGCAGTGATTACGGCGTTCTTCCGGTGATAGCAGCCAATAATTATCACCGAATTATCGAAAAATTGTATAATGTTTTGCTGAATCTCGAGTTTCTTGCATATTTGCTTACAATGTCTTCTTGTCTTTTTCCCAAGTAACAGCTGCGAGTCAATAGAGGATTTTGTTAACAAACGAAATATGTAAGTAATTCGCCGTCTGTAGCAGCAAGGTATGGTTGAGCTGGCCGGTCTGTCAGGACTCCTTATAGAGTGAAAACGAAACCGAAACGAAACCCCATGAAGAACCAGGATCCACATTAAATCATTATAATAACTCCGTTCTTTTGGCAAATACTAGAAACTTTCTGGGACCTACCCAGACCTGTTAAATTTCATAAGAAATTAGTAATCAATTAATTGGACGGTTTTTTTAATTGGTAATTATTATTTTAACTGTTTTTGAAATAAAATCAAAAATAATCAAAAAACGTTGTTTTGATTTTGATTTATTGTTTTGATCTTTTAAAACTTTTTTGTTTGATAATTTTTGATTTTTTTAATAATCGTAAAAAATCAGGATTATTTTTGATTATTTTTTTATTTAATTGAAAAATAATCATTAAAATTTGAAAGTAATGGTAATCAATCATTAAATGGATTCTCAAGAAAATAATTAATTTAACCGGTAATCATTACGATTGGTAATAATTATTAAACAGGTCTGGATCTACCCTACGTGCTACTTCGAGATTTGATAGTTGTAGAACTCTTAATAACCAGAGCCTTCATCTAGCGAGCGCAGGACAAGAACACAAAACATGCTTAAGAGTTTCCTCCTGCAGCCATCACTTCGATTGTCAACGACGAGACCTAACTTAAGCTGAAAGGCAGTACTTTGTATGTACGCGCACCATGAGCCTGCAGTGCTCACTTTTTACGGATAAGAGCCCTTCAGTTTCGCTCATGTCATACACCTTGAGACTTATCTTGGAGACTTTGCAACCCTGCGCTCGATTTCACGCCCTTCTGGACTGGCCGATCATTAGTAACTCTTGCCACGGTTTCAGGTTTCTCGGCCTGATTGACAATTTTACCGCATACTCGTCAAGGGCTGCCCCTACTTGACCAAAGTGTCAGACTTTTTATTTCCATCTTTGCCCACGCGACCGGGGACGTAGTATAGATGTAAGTTCCTCTCCGTCGCAATTCTTTCTAGCGCCTGTTTACACTCCATGGCACTGTTAGTTGTTCTGGTGTAGCGGCCTGTTTCCTTAATAACGGCGTGTCTGTCAGTGTAGATATAGACTCCAGAGGTTTTCTCAAGTATATACTCTGCTTTCGTTACGTCTACAAACTCCGGCTAAAAGACACTACTTCCACTTGAAAGAGACTGCAGCTTGTGGGATCTGGTTATTTATGGATCAGGAATTTGAAAGCATCGGTGAGCACGTGTGTGGTGCTGTCCGTCATTTCCGCAACTTACCGCCTACCATACTGGGTACTTAGTCATGCTTACTTGGCCCATCCGTTCATGGAATGGAACGGGACGGATGAAACAGATATTAGCAACTGTTTACCGGCACGCTCCGTTACTAGCAACTTATTGTGCTACCGCGACTGCCATGGGAACGATTTCGTTGACCCCAGAAACAGGGTCCATGTGGACTTAAGTCGCCTCTTACGAAAGCTACACCTACCTTGCGTATATTGTAAGCCCCCGTAACCAGCGGGTAATCGGCCTACTGCGCCGTTACGTCAAGTCATGGATACAGATTAAACAAGAAGTGCGCAAAAGACCTTATTGGTCTCTCTAAAGATAATCTATATATATAAAATTCAAATTATGTATACAGGGTGCCTGATGAATTTTGCTACATTAAGAAACTCAAATAATTTTTTGTTCAGTGTATGGAATTCATTTTTCTTTTATTCATGTTAAAGCTCATTAAATTTTATTAAATATAGCTTAATTAGTTTTAAAAATAATGGAATTTAAATGCCCCCCCCTGCTCGTCGATGCATGTGCGGCATCTTACCAAAAAGTTGTTCATTACTGCTTGGAGAGTTGAGACAGGAATAGCCGCAATTGTTTCTCGAATGGATTGCCTTAGTTCATTCAAATTTGTTGGTTTTGCTTTGAAGACTTCCTGTTTGCAATAACCCCACAAGAAAAAGTCAGGTGCAGTAAGGTCAGGCGACCTGGGTGGCCAACGGAATGTGGAGTTTCTGGATATCAGCTTATTGGGAAATTTTCGTCGCAATTCTGTCATAACAGGTTGGGCTATATGAGGAGCTGCACCATCTTGCTGAAACCACACAGAGTTGAAAGAAATTCTCATTCGGCGTAATTCTGGATAGAAAAACTCTCTCAACATGCTCACGTAACGGTCTCCAGTAACCGTAACGGTGTGACCGTTTTCTTCGAAGAAGTAGGGCCCGACAATGCAGCGTGATGAAACTGCACACCACACTGTGACACGAAGTGGATGCAATTCCGTCTCATGGAGTATCTGTGGGTTGGAAGCACTCCATATTCGACAATTTTGTTTGTTTATGTTGCCGTTTAAATCGAAATGGGCCTCGTCAGACATGAAAAGACAGTTCAACATGTTTCCATCCTCTTCCACCATTTGAAGCATCTTCTGGCAAAATTCCAAGCGAATCGGCAAGTCTGCAGCGTTCAGTTTGTTGGCCATTTGAATTTTATATGGGAATAAGTCCAAATCTTTGTGCATAATTGACTGTAATGACTGTCTGCTTACACCCATTTGAGCAGATAAGCTTCTTGTCGAAACACGTGGATTGTTTTTATGGCAGCAGCTACAGCAGCGATTGTTTCCTCCGTTCGAACTGAAGGGTTTCGATGGTAAGGTCTTCTGTTGACTGTCCCATGCTCGGCAAAATTGTTTACAAGTCTTATTATGGTCCATCTGCTCGGAGGATTGCCGCCAAACGTGCGCCTATACTCTCTTTGAACCGAAACTACGGACTCCAGTGCGTGATAGCGGCGGACAATCCAAATTCTTGTTTCAGTGTCCCAGTTATCCATTTTTGTTAAATGTAAAAGTCAATCTGCAAAATAAATAAAAAATTAACCAGATTCATTAAATAGAAAAAAAGTTATTTAATTTTTTTTTGGTAGCGGCTTTCATCAGCCACCCCGTATATCTATAGACCGACTTGTGTCCTAAACGTATAAGCAGATCGTAACCAAATTTGAAACACCTACTGGATATCTTGATACATAAGGGGGCGTGGCACCTCCCATACAAATGGAATTTTTCATAGTCCATATCTCTGGAAGTAGTTACGTTAGACCACTGAAATTTGATAAGTGGTTATATGAGATTAATCCCTAACACCTCCAAAAAAATTCGGGATAACAAGACGATTACATTTCTTCGAGTATTTAAAGAAGCGCTACTGACATTGGTAGGACCTTTGAAAGAAAAGAGCTTAGAAGGCCCGACTGATGGGATAACAAATTTTGTGACCCCGCCTTGCTTATCTGTTGAACAAAATGAGTTTTTATATGACCGTACAGGTATCATATCCGGTTCTTCGTACCCGGTCTACTCAAAACTGATCACTGTGACTCACACACACACACACATAAATACTTTTTACGCTTCCTTAGAGTTATTCCTACAACAGACACACAAAACCTATTTACTTCCATCTGTTTATCAGCTGATGCTTATTTACGCATTCGCTTGCTTGTTATTTTATATTTCACCTAGTTTTTGTTGTAGTCAGTAATATTTTCTTGTTGTTGTTGCTGGTTATACGACTGCAATCGTTGAAGCGTAAATCCCACTGCCACTATCAACTCCCACACAAAAGCGAGCCCGGTAGTCGGTCAGTGAATAACCGCTAAAAGAATTGGTAGTGGCGGCAACAATAGCAACAACAACAATGTCAGTAAAAGCAACGCTTTTGGTCTGTTTTGCCTTGGCCAACAAACGGCCGTTATATATTACAACAGGGATTAATTAACTTTATGAATATTCAATGCGTATTCTTTTTGCTCTTTCAGGCATTTGCTGTGCACCCATAAAGATAAAGTTAGATTCTAGGCAAATGAGAACAAATTACAGAAATTATATTCTGAACTTTTTCTGCTCCCCCTTTTTTTCAACAGAACTTTGTCCGTTGTTAACTATGTTATAACGTATACAGTTGTGTTCAATATAATAGTAGTGAAATTATTGTCAGCTTAACGGTTAGTAATGCGTGCCAAAATTTCTCTGATGAAGAAGCTTAGCAGCTTCCGAAATGGATCTATAAGAAAAGCTATGGCGGTTGTCTCTAAACATGTTTCCTACTCTATTAAAAAAAAAAACAATAATAATTTTCATAAAAATTCAAAAAGTGAAAAATACTTGAAAATGGATATGGTTCGACGAAATGAAAAGAAGCTGTGTTTTAAATCATTAACATTTAAAATACTGCGAATTCCATAAGAGAAACGAAATAAAAAGTTATTTCAAAGTTCACACAAAGTTTAGGAGAATTAATTAAAATTTAAAAAATTTACATCAAAATCTTTAAATTTTTTGTCAGAATTTTTAGAAAATTTTCGAGTACGCATTTTTATAGCACATTCAATTTCAGCATAATAATGTGCATGGTAGATAAACCTCAAAGTTTTCCCTGAATTTTTAGAATTTTTTTGTCAAGGATTGGGTATTTTTTCCATACAAAATTCATTTTTCTATAGAAGAAATCTGTCAACACCCTTGACGAAAAAAATTCTGAAAATTCAGAGAAATTTTTGAGCGAGTTATTATATGCTAGAATTGACCGTTCCACAAAACTGCGTACTCAGAATTTTGCTACAAATTCTGCCAAAAATTTGACGATTTTGATGTTCATTTTTTTAAGTTGAATTAACTTTCCTGAACTTTGCGCAGATTTTGAAATATCTTTTTATGTGGTTTCTGTTATAGAATTCGCTACATTTTAAACGAAAATTATTAAAATCATAGCCTCTTTATATTTCGCCGAACGATATTCGTTTTAACTTCACTACTATTATATTGAACACAGCTGTACATATGTATGCGTGCAAATAAACATAAAATTTTAATTGGTATCCGATATTTCTGAACTTTGGGGGTAAACTTGAACTGAATCATTGTGCTCTAAATTGGATGAAGTAGTGACGAGAGCTTTTTTTTTGAAACCATGAACGCGAACGTTTTATTTTATTCTAATTCATCGTAACTCTGCTAAGTTTTCATTTAGAAAATTTCTAGGATTCCGCGAAAGAAAGTTAGAAGGTAGGTTTTGTGGTTTGAGATTAACCGTTAGGTGATCTTAAATATACCTTCAGAAAGTGTGTTTTGTTGACAAAAAATTAACCATCTAGGCTATTGTAAGTGAGGCAGTTATAGCTTTAGTTCTAGTTGCCAACAATAATCCTTCCATCGCCAAAGTAATAACATATCCACTTTTACACGCTTTTCGTATTGTTTCAATTTAAGTTGCAGTCTAATTTTGTAACCCCCAAAAAGGGTGTTGACTTCTTGTTACCACGAAAAATTGTACCTGCTTTATAGACATTTTTGTATGAAGGAAACAACATAATTTGTAAATAAAGTCAAGAATTAATAAACACCATAAGCACTTTTGTACACGAAATTTTGTCCGAGTTAAGGTAACAATCGCAGTTACATGAACTGCGTTACCGGCGGTAACAACTTCTGCTTACTCTCAGAATCGAGTTATAATATTAAGATATCGGAAGATAAAATTTAAAAATATCTATGCAAAAATAATCGATATCGAAACGCAAATACATCGATAATTTTCAAATCTGCCATTTCCAGTGGTAATCAAGGTGCGAAACCGAGTAAACTAACTTTCTGGTTTCGATTTCGTGTTTTTAACATGTTTCGGTTTCGTTTTCGATTTGTTCTTCAACATTTATTTCGGCTTCAGTTTTGTTCCGGCTTCGGTTTCAAAATAAAAAAAAACGAACAATAGTTGGTGAACAAACAAATTTATAAAGGTTATGGCTTAGCTACAAAATTCTAGTGTTTTAAAACCGGTCTGTTTTTTTTTAATTGTTTTTGAATTTTTCTCCTATAAAAGAATAAATATTGTTAATGCCATTTATGGATAAAATTTACCCAAAATAAAGAAAGCTTGACTTACTAGTTTGATCGCGTCTTTTGTAATCTTCAATGAAAATTAGCCAGGGTACCATCTTGTAAAGGAAAAGATGTGTCCACAAAATTAAGTAAAAAAGTCAAAATCGGTTCCACGTTTTGAAACAGTTTCGGTTTCGTTCCTTTTCATATGAAAATCATAGTGGGGGCTCGGTTTCGAAAAATTACACCTTTTAAATCGGTTACGGTTTCAATTTCAGTCCTCGGTGCTAACACATTTTATTTCAAATTTAAATCATGTTCAGACATTCAAAGGTAAAATTCAAAAATAACCATATGGAATTACCGCTTTAACTATCAAACGTAACTTTATTTTGCTAAGTTGTTTTTTTCAAACAATATTAAGTTTGGTTGTTGTTTTAAATCCAAGTAAACAGTAATCGAACATTAGCTGTTTGGTTTTGGCACATGAAATTGTGGTTGCGACAAAAGAGACATTATAAGTAGATCAAGCATTCCATAACTCAATATCAAGCCTGTTTTTTTACACACAAATACATCATCGCTTGCGACTAAAAAACGGGCATCGGCCATTGCGTATAATGCATAAAACTATTAGTCAGCACTGTTCCTCAAATGTCAAACAGATTTTTGAAAAGATATATAGTATATAATTACTAAGGGATGATAAAACAGATTGCTTAAAGTCGGTAAAACAGTTTCCAAAATCTAGCAAAAACAACATCATCATTTGGAAGTACTGGTTTTATCCGGCATTTTTTCATCTTATAAATAAAAATGAATGTGTGTCCTTTATAGGCGTCCAAAGTACTCAACCGATTTTTATAAAAGTTTCATAATATATTCTTGGATTCACTGGTTACAGCATAGGCTATATATAGTTTTGGAAAATGGGGCGGTGCCACGCCCCCAGGCTATATACAATTTCAACTCGTCATAAGTCTGCACTTATTTGGTCTAAATCAATGATATGTGGATACATGTGTCCTTCAGTCAAGGTTAACGTAATTTTGGAAAAGTGGGCGATGCCACGCCCACATTTTTTGTGTTTTGTTTGTGCTTCATTAATTATCGTGAAACTTTCAAGATAGGTTCAGAAAAGCCCCCAGGGTATTTTAAGTAGCAATTCGGCATTGCTAGGAATTTATTTGGTTCAAGTTAATGATATTTTATATCTATGTAGATATCTGTTCTATACATCAAAAACTCCCTGGCAACAGAAAGCGGTACCAGAGCAAATACAAGTTGATTCGATATAACTTCAAAGCTATGAACATATCAGTACCCGCAGAGGAAATAGGAGAAGAAGGGAAGTAGGAATAGAAATTTGAAAAATAGGTGGTGTTAGAGAAAAATGAAGAGGATAAAGAAGAGTAACGGTACATGGGGTTGGGGGAAAAGCAAAATCAGAAAGAAAAAGGAAGATCCACGGATAAATGTAGAAGAAAACCCAAGTGGGCAGGGAAAAGAGTATAATTTATTATATGTAGGCAAATCAAATTTATTTTTGTTGTCGGTGTTATGGTCTGTTTATTTTTACATATTTTTGTAAGTTTAACGAGTTCAAGACCAGTTGATAATAATTCTTGGTTAATTAAATTAAATTAAATTTTAGGCAGAACAACGTCTGCCGGGTCCGCTAGTTAGTAGATAAAGGTGTGGCTGAGCATTCCATAGAAATATTAAGCGGAAAACCCATATGCTTGGAAAAGTGAGAGAAGTATGGGCTTGAACCTAAAACCTGTGAGTATTACCAAAGTAAAAAAATATAATAAATTGACAGTTGCGAAAAACGGACAGTTGGATACATTTTTTTATCTTGCCGAAGTCACGTGTGCCTCAGAAGAAATATTCTACAATAGGTGTAAATCGTTACGAAATTCCGTGGAGCCTCTCTTCAGGTAGTGCACTGCTTCCCTAAATCGCTAGGCTAGAAAGTGGGAGAGTATGAAGTATGTGCTCCGCAGTTTTTCCGCGAAATGCTCAATTTGTTCATGTGGGACTACGATTGCTCCTGGATTTACTGATTATTGGCTCGCTATCACAGCCACCAACAATCATTTTAGCCTGACGCCAGCATTATTCCCTCTTATTCCACTTTTCTTTTCTGAGCTCTTCTTTGACGGAATGTGTACCTGTGCATTGATGAAATGATTCAGGCTCAATGGGCATTTTAGCTGCAGTTTATCGACGTACGTCATAATTTAGTCGAACGCAGATTCTTTATGCTACGCTGTTTAGCTTTAGCCTAGTTGGTCTCACAACAAGATTTGTCATTCAGTGATCTTCTCGTTAAAGCAGCTGCCATGCAGATTTATGTCTGCTCACACACTTAAAGCAACTACCTCTGCCATAGAGCACCTCAGACGGCCATTTAATTTATAATATTCCATACAAACCTTTGAAGTATTAAACTGTACATATACATAAATTTTACTATATATGACACATGCATACATACCTACATACACATGATCCACAAAATTTGTCACATTTGAATGCAGCTACTTAACATTATGTTATGTCCACCCGCCGCTGCAAAGCCTATTAATTTGCCAATGATTAATTAAATTGAACGACGTGTTAATGCTTTTTTTGTCTTGTTAGCGAGCATTGCTGTGGCTACATAAAAGCGAAGCTGCATTGTGGATGGCTTTACGGCTCCATATAAATACATATGTAGCTTTATATATTCATTTAGTATATAAAATAACAAACAAATTGCGTTGAATGCTTCATAATAAATGGCCTCGTGCTGTTGCATTGTTATGTCAATTTCAAATTTAAATATATGTGTATAGATAAGACTGGTCAAAAGTCAAAATGAAACAAAATATTTTTTTAAAAATAATTTGAAACAGTTCCCGTTTTCGTTGAGTTACGGGTGTTGAAGTTTTCACCGATAGAAGCCACGCGGGTCGGACTATATGCAAAAATCGCCATTATGGTCAGATTTATAGTAATATTTTCTTATAACGATTCCTTAAGGTATCGCTGAAATTGTTATAATGAAAACTTAGAATCGTATTTATTGTGGTATGCAGTCTATGTAGGCAGAGGATAAATTATTTTATAGTTTATAGTTCATTTTAAAAAAAATTTTAAATACATTTTCATTAATTCACAACGAAGTATCAGGAAATAGGTAGAATATAACTCTTTTTCATTTTCCACCATTTCGACATCGATCTTTACATGTCAAAATTGACTTCTTCCGATTTGAACAAACTTTGGCGAAGAGCGTCCTTTTATCATAAAACGAAATTCTGGCGAAAATTGTTCAAAAATTTGGCAAATTCAAAATTTTACTCTTTTTTTCCTGTGTTGTAAAGTATACTTTTTTAATATTTCGGAAACACCTGTAGATAAAAAAATTGAGCTTTGAAGCGGATACTAAGGGGTATACAATTTTTTTTTCTTTAAATTTGAAATGTTTAAATTTAGAAAATTTTGGATTTTTCAAAATCAAAAAAAAAATTAATTTTCGACTCCAAATTTTTTTTTCATATATCTGATATATCTTAAAATATAACTTTATTTTCAGAAAGGTGTTTTTTATTTTTTGAAAAATATGAATTTTCGAATTTTGATCAAACATTTCTTCAAAATTTTTCTAACTTTCTAGTCCAGCTTTATTAATTAAAAGTAAAATTACTCAATTTTGATCACTGGAAAAGTTGTTTTCCTGGTAGTGGAAAGTAAAAAAAATATACTTAAATTTTTTTTTTTGAATTTTTGTTTTCACATTACACCAGCGCCCCAAAAAATGTTCAGTGATGAGTTTGACTAGAAAGTTAAAAAATGAAAAAAAAAAATTGTTGTCCAAACTTCCAAAACCCATATTTTTGAAAAATAGAAAAACTCCTTTCCGAAAATTTCATTACATATTTAGATAGATCAGGGGTATAAAAAAAAATCGAGTTCGAAACATACTGGCGTTATTTTTTTCTTGATTTAAAAAAAACCGAAAAGTTTATAAAATTATAAATTGTTTTTTTCTAAAATATTTTTTTTTTATACCTCGAAGTATCCCCTTTCAAATTTGATCAACTTTAGTAGCTTCCGAAACATTAAAAAAATAAACTTTACAAAAAAGGAAAAAAGTAAAAGTTTTGAATTTTTATGACTTTTGAAAAAAAATTAAAATTTTTTTATTTTCCAGAGCTTCATTTTATGATAAAAGGAAACTCTTCATCGAATTTTATTCAAATCGGATGGGTTCGATTTCAGCTACGTGACAATTTGACATAGAAATCCCCATATACCAAAAGTTCTAGTAACTTTTGCCAAAATTGAAAACAAGTTGCAAATAAAGCCTTAAAACAATTTTGGTAAAAATGTATTTAGTTGCTCAATTGATTTCTAATCTGTGTCGCTATATCGATCCATTGCCACCAACCGCTCATCTACAGAGAAGTATTTACTTATCACCATCAAATTCTTGTAAAACAACAAAGATATTTGATTTTGGATGATATTCCATCCGCTTCCAACTCTGCCCTCCCTCCACCCATCTACATGCCAACGCACAATTTCGCTGCGCTAATGTATTTAATTTACTGAGATTAAGCTTCATAGTTTAAGCGTTAGTCGACAACTAATTGTGAACATTTATTGTATAAGCCAGCTATTCAATGAGAAGAACTGATTTTTGATACTGCCGTACTATGGGGTATTTTGGAAAAAGTTGCCTCAAAATCAAAGTTATCAGAAATCAGACCTGTTAAATAATGATTAATAATCGTAATGATTACCGGTTTGAGTAATTATTTTATTGAGAATCCATTTAATGATTGATTGCGAATTACTTTAAATTTTGAAAGACTATTTTCTAATTAATTCAAAAAATAATCAAAAACAAACATGGTTTTTTATGATTATTAAAAAAAAAAAAAATTTGATTACTTTTGATTATTTCAGATTATTTTTGATTTTTTTTGATTATTTTAATTACTATCAAAAATAATAAGAAAAAAATGATCAAAAGTAATTAAAACAACTTTTTTTTGATTATTTTGAATAAAAAAAAATTTTTTTTTGATTTTTTGAAGCATATTTCATTACTTTTGATTATTCCAGATTACTTTTGATTATTTCAAATTATTTTTGGTTTTTTTTTTCAGTATAGTTGTAGAAGTACATAAATATTCACATAAGCAATACTAAACAAAATCAAAAATAATAAAAAAAATCAAAAATGATCAAAAGTAATTAAAACAACTTTTCTTGATTATTTTGAATTTTTTTTTAATTTTTTTCGATTTTTTGGGTTTTTTCTAATCTTAATTAATTGAAAATTTTCTTGAAAAACTATTAAAATAATCATTATCAATTAAAAAAGCCGTCTAATGAATTCAATAAAAAATGCCTGACATCCCAATTGTTAACATTTATGAAGAATATCGAATATTTTAAAAAAATTCTAAACTACTTTTGAAAAAATTTTTTTAAAACAAATTTTTATATTTTGTTTTAGTTTTTTAATAATCAAAAAAAAAATTTAACTACTTCTGTTCTATTTTTCTGATGTTTTAGAAATCTATCGAAATTAATATTTTCATACACAATTGCCTAAAGACCTACTACTAAAAACTTTTTGCTCATACAAGTTGCACCGACTAGGTATTCACTTTGTCCCTGTATAAAAGGGAATGTCTTGTTGTGAGAATTAGAAGAAACACTAAATACCTTTGTGATAATTAAAAAACGAAAAGATATGCGAAAATGATATTTTTCGAAAACGTTTTCCAGTACTTTCATTCCACATATTTACCAATATCCCACCTATTTCCTATTTTATATCGACAAAAAATTGAACTTCTGCGCTTTTTGTTTGATTACTCACGCTTCTACCGGTGCTGAGAAATTTAGGTTTGAGTTTGTGAGGTGCCGCAAACTCTAACTTAAGTTCCTTTGGTCTCCAGAATTAATGTTTGTGCTTGATTGTTATGTAGGTTATGTAAGTTTATGTTATTGTTGAACTTTAGTTGTTATTTTAGTTGATCTTCAAATTGTTGTTAGTAGTTTGTTTTGTTCTTGCTCTTGCTTTGTTGTTACAAGCTTATTCTAGAAAGCCTTCGAGTTGATAAACAATTTTGTTGATTTTCCTTGGGCTTTGGCAAACTATAAGACATTCAGGCAGTCATCCTTCCAACCTCTACCAACAGCCTGTAAATAGCAGTGTTGTTGTTGTTATTGTGAGCATACTCTTACGTATGCCACAGTATGACATTTTGAAATGTTGAAAATTCTCAATTAATTACACTCAAAGCATTCGAAGTGCGCACTTTTCCACTTGATGTGCTTCAACATAGTTAATTACACGTTGTTGATAATAACTGCTAAATGCACATGCACATTACAGTGGGGCGGACATTTTTGGATATTTGAAACGACATTTTGAGGTGATTAAGAGTCATAACAATGGTCATAAGTTCCTCGCTTTCAAAGTGTATATATCACATAAAGATAATTTTGAATTATTTTGTTTTTACATAACTATAAATGGCCTTTTTATTTTTTATATAAAAAATGCTTTTCTTTTAATGATTTTTTTTATATGCACGCAAAACTGATTAGAGCAGTCGGATTGTCAAAAATGGACAGAAAAAGGTGTGAGGACCAAGTACTCATGGAGTTTTAAATTTAATTAAATTAAGCCTCGCCCGGTGGATGAAATTCAAGCAGAAAACTTTATTTTATTTTAGTCATTAGCTACTCCTTTCTTGGCCTTCTTTCCCTTCTTTTTTATGCTGTTCCTTTACTCTAAACTATTTTTACTTCATTTGTTTTTCACTTCTTTCAACAGTCTCTATTTTTAATTTATTTTATTGTACTATATTTCATTGTTTTTTTTTACTTCCTGATCCTTTCCTTTCCTTTGCTTTCCTTTCCTTTGCTTTCCTTTCCTTTACTTTCCTTTCCTTTCCTTTCCTTTTTTTCTTGTCCTTTCCTTTCCGTTATCATAGTTAAATTTAATTAATTTATTTTATTTTATTTTATTTTACTTCATTTAATTTTTTTAATTTAGTTTAATTTTATTTTATTTCATTTTATGTTATTTTACTTTATTTTATTTTTGTTTATTTTATTTTATTTTATTTTATTTTTTTAATTTAGTTTTATTTTATCTTATTTTATTTTATTTTATTTTAATTTATTTTATTTTATTTTATTTTATTTTATTTTATTTTATTTTATTTTATTTTATTTTATATATTTTTGTAAGTTTAACGAGCTCAAGACCAGTTGATAATAATTCTTAGTTAATTGATATTATTTTAGATTAGAGGAAAACGTGAATTAAGCAGCTTGCAAAACTATACGCAGCATAGCCGATAGGTTAGGCAGCTGTGCTTTCAATCAGAGTGAGTGGGTTCGATTCTCCACAAGATCCTCTGAAATAGCAAAAACTATACGAATTAGTCCGACGAGAAATCGTGGCTGTTTTCGAAATAGTACTATAACTATTGCCTGTATATATTTGTTGCTTTCAATTTTGCCTCTAATCAAAAATAATAATAATTAACTAAGAGCATTTCATTCCATACGTATGACCACAAAGGCTACACCAACAAAACAAATTGACTTCCGTCTTGAGTCAACCAAGATTTCTATACACAAAGTACAGGCAGAAGCACGGTTACAAGCAGCGATGGCTGCTCTACCGAGCCCAAAGTTGCTTATACATCCAAAACCAAATTATATCATGAGCAATGCTATATGCCGACAAATAAAGGTGATTTCCCAATGTTATGGTGATATAAATAGAACTATTATTTTAGCTGACACAAAACCAGAGTTCTGGTAGCCTACTGGTGTCTAAAAGCTTCCGAAATGCGTCTACGAGAAAAGCTAATTTTGTCTCTATATCTTTCTCCTACATTCTAATATTTATTCTTATAAAAGCTTCTAATAACGTATTTTCCTACGCTGACGATTGCACTATTATGGCTTCTGGCAACCACCCCTACTCCAGTCATCTTCACCGAGCGAAATTTGACACTAACCCCTACTCAATCGAGGGCTACTCTCTCTACGAAGTGGACTGCGCAGATGAGGCAAGTGTTAGACATCCAACTAGATGGTCTACCGCTACCTACTCTGAACCAGCCCGCGGATTACGGTGCTAAAATATGCCCCAGGTAGGTATGACTGTCTTAAAGAGGCTACTAAAACACACAAACTGTGATGATGTGCAACATATTGGTTGATCTACGGATATGATTCCTCTAACCTTTCATTACCAACCTTCCAAGAAGGTTCCCACTGGTAATATCAAAATGCTCCCGCGACAATTGGGCACGTACCGCAAGAGAGTATCCGAGAGAGTCTACCGAGTTCATATGCGGCAAAGGGCTTTGACTTTCTACAACACTCTCCAAAACCTTCGGGGAGTTCTTTTGTCGCTAAAAATAACAATCAAAGCTAAAATCGTGGGTGTGATGTTTAACAAAGGCGTCACCTTCTCTAATCATGTCACCGTAATAGCCAGAGAGGTACAGGGCTGTAACAAAATCCTCAAGTCACTAACCGCCAGTTACAAGCCAGGAAACTTAGCTTCCTACTTGTAAGGCTATCGGACGACCGGTTATTGATTTCGATGCGACGTTCTGGCTGCCTAATCTTTCTCCCACCAACTGGAGGAAGTTATAAGTCTGCCAAAACACCGCTATCAAACACCTACGGGCTGTCTTCTTATGTCATCCTAGTCTCATCTCCACCAAGAGACAAAAATGCGCAATGTTAGAGAGCAAGCGGATTGCTGAGTAGACAGTTTCTAGGAAACCGCCATAAACGCCTTCACTGAAACCAACATCTATAGAATCAAGATCCGCCACAATTTAAGAATTGACCATGCCCAGTTTTACACAGCTTTGTATTTAATATTCGGTTCCGGTAAGATAATAACTTATAATTATTGGAAAAGCTTGATTTTTGTTTACTCTGGTCGATTTTTAACTAACTAACGTGCTTCCACGAGATTAGTCATGGGCTGTCCGAAAACAGCAGCCTTAGACAAGGTGGCGCAAAAATAAGCTTCCGATGTTCAGCATATCGGTTGTGGCTCGTGCAGTGTGTGCTGTTGCACCGTCTTGTTGGAACCACATATTTTTCAATCCCAATTCATCAAGTTGCGGCAAAAAGAACTCGTTGATCATTGCTCTGTAGCGCTCACCATTCACAGTAACCGTTTGGCCCCGACGAATTATTGGTCAAATAAATAGTCAGCAATATTCCGCGTTCTGGAGCAGTGTAGCGTAACATTGTTTCTTAACGTGTATTTCGCATATGTTTACTACACAAATGTCAAAACAGAACTGACTTTAGGGGCCAATCGCAAAATTTATAGCATTTTCTGATAGGAGGATTACTTTTGCGCCACCTTGTATCTACATGTAACCAGAGCCAGTTCTGCTTATCAGCTTAATACTGGCAATTTCAATGTAGAATTTTCTGTGTTTATTTTTGGCATCATAAGCAGAATTAATCACGAAAGCAAATATTCAATCATCAACCACCAAATACGTTTCTTTCACATTCCACGTTTCAGCCGCATAACAGTCAAGTGTCAGAGAGTTGTTACGTAATTAGTTTTCTTTAAATTTTTTCTTTTTTTAATCACGCTGTCAATCTGTAATATCATCGATTGCTGATTAACATAATCGTATGAAGTGTTTTCCCCCAAAGCTGAACGTTTCAGGCTTAATGTGTATGGTGGTGTGCTACACGGCGTATACGTGACGTAAACACGGCGATTGACTTACACAAAAGTTAACCCATATTAGCTCAGCGCGCCATTTTTAAAACACGTTTTATAAATCATTTCTGTTCAGAAAAAAAAAATCTGGTCAACATTTTGGTAATATTCAGCAAACTAACATTTTAAATTTAATAGGTAAAATATTATCATTCAAACGATGGAAGATTTTAAGAAAGATATGAGAAATAATCATAACGTGTTTAAGTACTGGCGTCTCAAGGTAATATAGTGTAATTTTATAAACTTAAAAATTTGTGTTTGAAAATTTGGCATTATATGGGTTAAAGTGTTTTATAAGAAACATTTTCTTTTAAAGTGTGAAAAAATGATGAAGTACTACAAGTGCAGTTACAATAAGTAAAATTGTTTAAGGTAGTTTTATATTAAAATATTAATAGAAATTTGTGTTCCAAAAGTTGGCATTATATGGGTTAAAGTCCTTTGTAAGAAACATTTTTGTTTAAACAAGTTGAAGAACAACAAGTGCAATAATTCAAATGATTTTTTTTTATAATATTGCTAGACATTTGTGTTAAAAAAGTTGGCATTGTATGGGTTAAAGTCTTTTATAAGAAACATTTTGTTTGAGCTGTAAAAACAAGAGGAGGCAGTTTTATGTTAAAATATTCCTAGAAATTTTTGCTTAAAAAATTGGCTTTATATGGGTTAAAGTCTTTTATAAGAATTTTTTTTTTCGAAAAAAAATGTTATTTATTCATCGCAGTTACAATAAATAATATATTTTTATCGTATTTTATGTAAAATTATTAATATAAAGCCTTCAATAAGCAAGTCTTGATTAGTCTTCAAGCCAAAGGGCTATTGAGATTTAAAATATAGCAAAGCTTTACTTTCTCAAATGTTCCATAGCACTTCCACTGTATGTCTACGAGTTTCCATTGAATTTTATGCTTATTGCATTAAGTATTCAACCACACCAAAACGCAGAATAATTACTTCATATGTTGGATTAAACAAGTGAGTGAAAGGATGCTGCTGCTACATCAAGGATCAATGCCTGATGAACGTTGCCTCGTGGCGTTCATGATTTATATTTTTTTTTCTTTGTTTTTTTTTTCCTTTTCTGGTTATTGCTTAAACTCATTTCCTGCTTTTCGCATTTTCGTTAATAAAACTATGAGCAATATTACCGACAGCTTTTCGGAAAGCTTGCCAGCTGAAGGCTTTATTGCATGGTCTGTTGGACAGCAACTTGATGAACTTATTACTTGCTGGGAAGTGTGTTAACAGCTTGGTTGAGTGGCTTGATGTGTGCATGAAATGCGTTGTTGTGCGTGAATTATTTTTCAGTGTGTGGGTATGTTGCTTGCTGATACACTGCCTGTCTGTCTGCCTAGATGCGTCGCATGACGATGCTTTCACGCTAGTTTATTGAGCAATGTTAATTACATAATTGCGTTTAAGTAGCTTTTCATGTGGGAGCCACAGACGTAAAGCCGGTACAGAATGAATTTAATTCATAACCTATTATTAAATTATTTAAGTAACTTTTATCATATAAAAGTGGAAAATCGTTGAAAGCAAGGAAAGGTGGTTGTTCTTACTGGTAGTTTTCTATTGATAGCCATGACCATTTTTTGTATATTGAATAGTTTCAAAAATACAAAAAAGTGATGATTCAGTACATAATACAACTCGAGCTGTGTGGAATAACATTAAGGCGTCAAATAAATTGTTTTTGCAAATTTTTTAAAATAGGTGTTGGGTCTTCTCTTTGATTAAGTCAACTTTATTCTATTATAATTATATTATTAATCACAAATCAACCCTTTTTACAACAAATGTTCTGAGGGAAAATGGATGAAATCGGTTAAGAACCACGACCGCTTTTATGTGAAAGATATCTAAGAGGATCATAGATATATATATATTAGGCACTAACTTTGCGTAGAACAAATTTATATTACTTCTGTTTGACTTCCACAGTGCCGGTGTACACTTTAGAGGCGTGGTCCCGCCCCTTTTGCAGTGTATTGTAACATCGCAATTGTTTATCCCATAACTAATAATTTATGAATTTGTTTACTGCATAAATATTGCTATGAGATTCAATACAGTTATGCCCTGTAAGGACCCTACATTCGGATATACTAGTATTCTGGAGAACATACCTGCAAAATTTACTTGAAGTGGATTACAGCACTCAGACACTTTCTCTAGAAAATAATTACTCCATAACAATCTGTAAGGAACACAAATAGGAGAATGGACAAACTCTAGTCCCGAAGTCCACTGCCATCTTCACGGATGGCTCCGAACTTAATGGCGAGGTGCATTTGCTTTGAAAGCCTTCAGGGCATCTGTAAGGTTTCGGAGGTAACAATCGATTGTAGACAGTCGCTAAACGAACTAACAACAGTGATGTTGGTCACAAGCCGTTGTCGTATACCAGGAACTGGCCCCAAGCTGACGGGGAAGTCGGTGAACTAAGGCAGTCAAGATAATAAAAGCACATTGCTACTCCTCTTGCACGAGTAGGCACAGGCTTCTCTCGGCTATCACCAACAAGGATACGCGAAGTGGGAACTGGAATGTACATGTGAGGTGTCCATTCGTACTTTCGGTGCACTGTCTAATGGGGGTACATGGTGAACGCATAAAAATCCCGACAAATCACTACTATCACATCTATATGAGCCATAAGGAGATAATATTGAGCACTTTCTCTGTAGGTGAACAGCTGTTTCATCACAATAATCTTGGTTCCGTAGAGGACAGCACGAAATGTCCCATCTTTTAGCAAATCTAGAAGAAGGTGAGCTTTAATTTATTTTTAAATAAAACGGAAGTCCTGCATAAAGTTGGATATACTAGTAGATTACTACGAGATATTGTATATATGTGGCAACACCTACACGGCTGAATAGCGAAATGCAACCATGCAAATATTCTCTATAAGACCCAAAAAAAGTAATCAACCTGACATTACTATGATCCTCTTCATTCTTTTTGACTTACGGAAAACCGAGAGAGACTGATGTGCTTGTCTGAGTACACTTTCTCGAATTCTAAATCGTATTAGCATGCGGGAATATATTCGTTAGTTTAAGCTCCGACTATCTTTTTTAATCGCATGCATATTCCTTCCTATAAGTAATAGTATTTGTTTTTTACTTGTAAATTATTCATAATTAACTTCGCCTCATATTAGAATTCCTATTCTTATTCAGTTTTGTATTTGATTCTAATTGTTTTTACATTCTTTGTCTTAAGAATATATTTCGGCTTAAGGAGATTACAAAACGTATTGTTATCCTTAATATCAATTTAATTACATGCAATATTCGAAGCATTTTTTAAATTATGAACTACAAAAAAAATATCTTATTAAGCTGAATCATCGAAAAAGCTCAATAGCTTACGAGGCGTTTCAGCACAGATTGTTTTCTTTATCCTTTAGCTTTGAACTCTATACGTCGACCTAGTATTAGTTTCACTTTTCCTTTATTTCAGTCTATATCAGCGAAATATACGGCATGAGTCATCTATGCGTACTAAAGGATTCTTACATCTGAAAATTTGTGAGCGAAAAAAATTGCGTTGTTGTATATATAATTAATTCTTTATGAATCGCATAAAAGCTTAATAGTCTTATAAATAAGGCTCAATTAAGAGACACAGTCAAACGGATTTTTTCTTTTATTTCTTTCCAACTGTATATGAAGAATAAACACTTGCTAATATTGAATACAAATTAAAAAAATAAATATATTTTTAAGTTGCTTATTCATGTAATGAGAAGCCTTCTTCTTCTTTAAATGGTCATCTAACCGCCTGGGCGATTTTGACCGTCCAACATAGCTCGCCAGTCGTTTCTTCGTTGCGCCAACTGGCGCCAATTGGAAATACCGCGGGATCGCAAATCGGTCTCCACTTGGTCCTTCCATCGGAGTGGTGGTCTCCCTCTTCCTCTGCTTCCACCGGCGGGTGCCGATAAGAATACCTTCTGGGCTGGAGCATCTTCGCTCAATCGCACTACGTGGCCTAGCCAGCGAAGCCGCTGTGTTTTAATTCGCTGAACTATGTCGGCGTCTGCGTAAAGTTCATACAGCTCATCATCAAATCTTCTTCGGTACTCGCCGTCGCCAACGCGTAGAGGTCCACAAATCTTTCGAAGAACCTTTCTCTCGAATACTCCCAGAGCCGCCTCATCAGATGTTGTTAGTGTCCACGCTTCTGCACCATATAGCAGGACGGGTGCGATGAGTGACTTGTAGAGTGTTATTTTCGTTCGTCGAGAGAGGACTTTACTTTTCAATTGCCTACTCAGTCCGAAGTAGCATTTGTTTGCAAGAGTGATTCTTCGTCGGATTTCTAGGCTAACATTATTGTTGGTATTAATGCTGGTTCCCAGGTAAACGAAGTCCTTTACTATTTCGAAATTATTGCTGCCAACAGTGGCTTGGTTGCCAAGGCGCGAATGCGCTGACTCTTTGCATGATGACAGAAGGTACTTCGTTTTGCCCTCGTTCACCACCAATCCCATTTTCCCCGCTTCTTTTTCTAATTTGGAGTAAGCAGAAGTTACGGCGCGGTTGTTAAGGCCAATGATATCAATATCGTCAGCATATGCCAACAGTTGGACGCTTTTATAAAATATTGTTCCAGCGCGGTTAAGTTCTGCAGCTTGTATTATTTTCTCCAGCATTATTTTCTCCAGAGAAGCCTAACAAGTTTAAATTAAATTTTGTGAGGAAACTTCAGATACCTATCAAAAAATAAAATAGAATAAATAAATCACCACATCCTCGTTAAATTTCCCATTTTATTTATTTTTTATCTGCCAAGAATTTAACATAAAACGCAGCTTAACGTTCCGAGCTAAAGACGCGACATCTAGCCAAGTCCTGACTAAAATTTTCCGCATGTCTATATAAGTTCACACGCCAATGTTTGACTCTGCGCGCTAAGAAATTTATCATATTCTGGAATTTAATGAACTCTTGCTGTGAATTTTTGCCACTTTTTCTGAAATAAGTGACAGCTGTATATACATATATGTATGTGTATATGAGTAGTTAGGATGGGCGAGAGAAAGAATAAATTAAGATTAGGTTATGTAGAAGAAAGCGGTGTTATATAAAGAAAGCTTGGAGTTTGTGCTGTGTCTAGCAATTTGTTTAGCTTAGTAAAAGTGCTAGTATGATAAAATTCAATCTAAGCTGGGGCATATTTTACAGTATGCTGTTTTTCATTTCATTTTATTTTATTTTATTTTACTTTATTTTATTTGAATTATTATTAACTGGTCTTGAGCTCATTAAACTTAAAAATGAACAGACCATAAAACCAACAACGAAAATGGTTTTATTTTATTTTAGAGTACTTTATTTTATTTTATTTTAGTTAATTTTATTTAATTTAATTAAATTTCTTTTATTTAAAAAATTTTTTTTTTTAATTTTATAATTTATTTCATTTTATTATATTATATATTATTTAATTTTACTTAATTTTATTTTATTTTATTATTTTAATTTTATTTATATTTCTTTAATTTCGTCTTTAATTTTTTTAAATTTTACAAGTTATTTTATTTTATTATATTATATTCTATTATTTTATGTAATTTTAGTATATTTTATTTTATTTTGTTTCATTTTATTTTATTTTATTTTAGTTCACCTAATTTTATTTTATTTTATTTCATTTCATTTTTTTATTTTACTTTGTTTCATTTTATTTTGTTTTATTTTATTTTAGTGTATTGTATTTTATTTTTTTTAGTGTATTGTATATTATTTTATTTTTCTTTATTTAATTTATTTTATTGTATTTCATTTCATTTTATTTTATTTTCTTTTATTTTATTTGATTATATTTTATTTTAGTGTACTTTATTTTATTTTATTTTACTTTATTCTATTTTATTTTCTTTTACTTAATTTTTTTTATTTAATTTTATTTTATTTTATTTTTTGAATTTTATTTATATTTTTTTAATTTCTTTTTTAGTTTTTTTAATTTTATAGTTTATTTTATTTTATTATATTATATATTATTTTATTTTATTTTTTTAATATTATTTATATTGTTTTATTTTATTTTATTTTACCTTATTTGATTTTATTTCATTTGTTTTTATTTTATTTTATTTTATTTTATTTTTCTATATTTTATTTTATTTTATTTTAGTTTATTTTATTTTACCTTATTTGATTTTATTTTATTTTATTTCATTTGTTTTTATTTTATTTTATTACTTTGTTATAAAATAAAAATTTTACCAATTGCCCATTCATTAATTTATGTGCTTATTATTAGTCAAATACTGACCCTTACTTATTCGCCGTGCTTTGCTGATTTTTTAAATTTTAAATAGTATTTTTTGCAAAAGCAACACTGTGCGGTTTTCGAGCTAAACATTTCGCACCACCACTCCGTCATACAACTGAAAGCAGCATGAAAAATTCGCTTTTTAACAGTTGTGCATATCATGAAATATTTAATTTTGTCACTTCATATAATTCAATTTGACTATGCCTTCCATGCAGTATATACCTATGCTAATACATAGTCATTCATAACGATATATTTTGCATTTCATAAATAACAAATTCACATAACTACATATATTTCATATTTATCATTCTTTCCGCAGCTACAGAATCTCTGAATCACAGCCATGCAAAATTTAATCGCGAAATTCCCTTTTCCACATATTTAATGCTATGTTTTATTTGGCAAAAGCTTCCACTGTCTACACCTCTTCTCTTCTACTACTTCTTTAACTTGTTAAGCAGGGCAAAATTACATTCTAGAACTCAAGCCTTCTGCGCTGAGTTCATTCGACGCCAGCAATTCCTATTGGGGCCACATTTTCGCTATTAGCAACATGTTTTTCCCCTTTCAAGTACAAATGTTACTATGTTACACAGTTTATTTGTTTTCAATATTTCTAAGACTGTTAATTAGATTGCTGCAGCGCTGACTAAATAATTGACAAGTTAATTACTTGTCACCATCATTAGCACGTAACCACTGTCATCTTGCGTACCTGCATCACTGAAGTTTGGTAGTGTTCTTGTTGTTGTTGTGTTACTATGACGTCCTTCAATTTGTAGAGACAAAGTTACATAGTTACTTAATATATGGTACTTTTAGTATCACAATCTCAAATAGCCTTTGGTGTCAGAAATCATTGATGCATACCAAGCAAATAATTATCGAACATTGACGCTGAAGTTCTTTTGATTTTTTTAATGATGTGTTTGTTAATTACGTAAATTGATAGTACAAAAAAAAACTGTTAGTGTTTTACTTTTAACGGTGATGTCATTACAATAAATTAAATGAATCAAATCGAAATCGAATACAAAATCTGATCCTAAACGGAACCGAAACTTGTGCTGAAACAAGAAACGCGACGAAAGGTTATAAAAAGAATCAATACGGAAAATTTAGACCTTAGCCGAAATCGAAAGTGAATTCAAACCCGAGCCCGAAGTCGAAAAATGTAAGTGAAACCTAATATGAAAAACTCCGAAAAAAATTTTGCAATCACTAATAAAGGATTAAAGAAACTTAAACTAAAACTGGAATACCATAACCTTGACCGAAACTGGAATCGAAATCGGATCAAAAAAAAAAAAGAAAAAAAAAGCCAAGCCGAAAGCGTCAACGACTCCAAGCAAAAAGAATCGAGCTCTGAACCGTAGAAGGCAGTCGAAACCGTAATCGATACCGACAGTATAACAGAAGGCGGGGTTGAACCGAAGCGGAAGTCTATGTGACCTGGACCGAATTCGAAATCTTTGTAAAATGTAAATCCAAAACTGTATCCGAAGTCGAAAGCGGAACTGAAACAAAAAAAAACCGGTACATAATTAAAAAAAAAAACGAGTTTAGTAAGACAAATGGAAGCTGAAATAGTATTCGCAACTTCAACCGAAACCGGGGTCTAAGTCTAAGCCACCGGGATCGAATTCGAAGCCTAGCTCAGTTCTTAATCGAATAATGTGCCCGAACTCGAATAAAAAAGCGTGGCAAAGTCAAAGTCGGAGCTGGAACCATAATAGAAGAAACACGAATCCTCAACCGAAACGACTACGAAATATTAGAACCGTAACCGAAACCGAATTCGCAATCGAAAATGAATTCAAACCCAAATCCGAACTTGAAGCCGGAACCGGAACTGGAAGCATTAATAAAGGGTTAGAAAGACTTATATTCAAGTCAGAAAAGCAAATCCCTAGCCAAAACCGAATTCGGAATAGGAATTGGAGCAAAACCGAAAGCAGTAATGAAATTCAAATAGGAAGAATCGCGTTCTAACCTGGAAAAGGAAGTGAAGCCGTAATCGCAATTAAACCGAAACTATGGTCGAAGCCGAAAATGAGGTCGATGTGAGCGGGACAGAATTTGAAACCTTAATCAAATGTGCATCCAAAACTAATCCCGAGGTCGAATAAAAAATCTACACGAAGTCAAACTACAAACAGGCGCAACCGAAACGACTCCGAAATACCAGAACCGTGGCCTAATTTAAAATTGATAATGAATTCAACATCGCATCCAAACCCGAGAAAACCGAAACGGCTACAAGATACCAGAACTGTGACCGAAACCGAATTCGAAATAAAAAGTGAATTCTAACCGAAATCCGAACCCGTAATCGAAACCGGAACTGAAACCAAACCTAACACCACCTAAGCCGTTATCAAAACGAATCTAAAAGCAATAATAAATGATTAAATAAACTTATATTAAAACCGGAATACCAGCACTGTAACCGAAACCGAATTATGAATCGAAATTAGTGCGAAACCGAAAGCAGTACTCGAACCAAAACAAAGAAAATCGACCGAAAAACGAAGTTGAAATCGTAACCGTAACTTATGTAGATGTGCGTTAGTTGGTGAGATCTTTTAGACCAAATACCCAGGAGGAATTTGTAACATGCAATTATTTTAAAGTGGACTTGCAGCGGACCCCTGATGTGTCAAATATAACCCACAAAATTTATGACGGTTAAGTAAATACCATTCGAAATTAAATATGTATTGCGTTGCGGTTTTCAAATTGCATAATAACTAGTTAACTTAGGTCTTTCATCCTTACTTAACATTATTCAAAACGAAATCCATATTTTATACCTTAACAGACCCAATGCTTATTATTTCTTACGCTCCAACTCTGCCTACTTTTCTTGGAACTTGAACTTTTTTTTTTGCTCGTCTTAATGTTTTTATTACCATGGCAAGATTAAAGCAAGAAATCTTATTAAATTTAGATTCATTAAAAGAAAAAAGAAAAATACGTCCTGCCGTTAGTAGCGCTGTGGTGTTAATTCTGATTGCCTGCGGACAGCATGGCGTATGAGCAACTAATTACAATTACAGCGCATCTCATCGTGGTGGGTGTGGGTGAACAAGACGTGGAAAGTGAAAGTTTAGGCGACAAAACAGCACTAGACATCAGTGCTTTAGGGGAAGGAAAATGAAAGAAAGAAAGGCAAAGAGAGTGCATAATATATATGTATGTATAGGTACTCCTGTTCAAAACGCCTAAGAAAAAGTAAAAGTCTATGAGACGGAACTAAGTCGTCAGCATTAAAGCTTCACATTTTCATCCATCTGTGTTTTTACATATTATGCTCACTTCTATGGACAAGCACGTACATAGCTAATACTCAAGCTAAGGAATTGAGTAAATGAAAAATCACGCCCTAAGGAAATGTTTCAACTGCTCTGGCGTATTGAGTAAGGTTGTGATAGATTTATACCCTACATGCATGGCAAATGTTTTACTAACTGATGTGCGCTGTTTGGAAAACAAGAGTAAAAGGGAGGTCGGTTAGTCATTTTCTTCGGTGAATCTCGTTTTTTGGCTACTCATTCTGCAAAAAATTTAACAAGATCAAAACTATGCCTGAGCTAAACCATTTGAAGGGATCAATAGTTTACGCTCAATACCCAAGCAAGGCTTTCAAGTGTCCACTTGAACGTGACGCTCTCATTGGCTGTGCAAAGTGTAGCCCAGTGTGTCACTTAGCAACTCGTTCTTAAAAGGCTCATATTCGTACAGTTCTAAGGTGGCTTCGCTTTTTAGTTTAGGCGTACTTCTGGTTTTGGATGAGTGATAATAAATATCTGATATTTCAAAGTATCTTTTAACTATATTTTTTGTAAATAATACAAAACGATTCGAGAAGTTTGGCTCCAGACAAGAATGGCTCGCAGTTTTGGTACAGTGTAGAATGGACATTCCTTAACATTTTCCTCCGCGTGCGTACCGTCTTCAGGTAGTGCCCCCTTAACACTACGATCAATATTGCAAGATAGATCATAGTGAACCCCAGTAGTTCCGAAAATCGTCTACAACAGGCCAGAAGGACCTCAGCACCTGGCAAGAGGTCGTGGCAGAGCAGCGCTTACTTATTTGATCCGAAACCCACCTATCCAGAAGTAGAGTACAGGTAGCAAGCCAAATTCTCAGGCCCAGTCCTGAATTAAAGATCAGCAATTTCCACTAATGTCGTACTGGCCTTGCAACCATACATTGCTATCTTTAAATAGAACCTGCCTAAGAGTTGCTTACTGTCTACGAGCGCAGGTTATTTGAATGCAGCGCCTCAATTTCCGCTTAACTGTCCGATTATATATTGAACTCCCTGACAGTAGCATGGCGTCCTTGCTGCTGGAAACCTCCGCTAGGAAGCAAGTTCCTAACAGAAAAGTTCGCGACCGGAGTAGAGCAAGGCGCCTATGATTTCAAGCTATATAGAATGCTGTAGTGCCCATAGTGAGCAAGTTTATATTCAGCATGTCGAAGCCTAATTGCAGCCTAATTGCAGCCCGAGCGACACCAGTTTTTCCAACAGTGTCAACTATATGCATATTCAGCATAACGTTCAATGCTAAGGTAGGCGCAGTACACATGGCCCCACTGGCGTTTGTCAATCGGCCCCGTATACCAATACGAAACAATCGAAGCCTTTTTAGCTCTGTCTTCCATGTTAAGATACCAGGACAGCTTCATGGGAAATTTAGTGATGGAGTATGTATTATCGACATAAAAATCAAATCCCACCCACCCGCAACATAGATCTCCACTCGTTTCTGCCTTCCGAAAACTAGCGGCAATTAGAAACATCACGAGCTAACAAATCGTTCTGCACTTGGTGCTTCCATCGAAGTGGTGATCCATCTGTTTCACTGCTACCACCTTCCGGTGTTGATGAGAATACTTACTGGGCCGGAACATCTACCTTCATTCGCACAACATGGCCTAGCCTACAAAGACGCTGAGGGTTTATGGCGTTGAACTGTGTCTTCATATAGTTCTTCATCAAATTTTCTGCGGTACTCGCCATCGCTCAAGTGTCCCCAAATATTTCAAAGAAGCTTTCGCTCAAATATTCCCAAAGTCGCCTCCTCAGATGTTGTTGTTAAATGTAAACCAGGACGTGTATGATAACTGACTTATAAAGAGGACGTGAGACCATTAATGAAAGGTATTTTGTCTTCTCTGCAGGCGCACAGATACCGCTCCTTACATGCAATTCTTAACCTTTTTTTATAATTTTTCTTCCTTTTTGTACTTTTGTTTACTATTTCCCCACCGAAAAGATTGCATATAATAACCTACCGTCAACGTGCCAACGCAAGAGCTGCTTACATCGCCTCAAGACGACGGCTATTAACACAAAGCTGTCGCATTTTTTTGTCGTTATAGATTTTTTTTACTTTACTCCTACAGGCTGAACGCCGTTGTTGGCAAAGTAGCTTAGACACATTTCAAGTCGCCTGCCACTCTGATCTTATCGTATTCAATAAACTGATACAGAGAGTTACCTACCTATATAGCTACCAACTACCAACTTGCAAATAAGCACAAAGCCAAAGCCATCTAAAAGTTAAGCAACCTGAGTAAAGTGAGCAGCTACCCTCATACGACTAACTTTTGGTGGGCTGAATAATGTTGCTGCATGTAAGCCTCAAGAAAGTTTAGTGGATTTTTGTAGGTTTTACCAAACGGTTTGTAAAATACTAAGCCACTTATAAGGGATATACTTTTGCTTTTGAAATTATATAAGCAAATACATAAGACTAGTGCTAAGAAACGGTGGTGGTTTATACGAAGAATACGTTGAGCTTGTGAGTGCGCAAATAATTAAAAAACGAAGCTGAAGTCGGTTTAGGTTGATCCCAGTAGAACCAGGGATCATCGTTTTATTAATTCCGGAGTACGCCCTTGAGAGAATTGGCTTACTCCCTTTTACTCTATATACTTCTGTGTATTACCATATAATTTTGTATATTCCCTTTTAGCATTGCATGTCCTAGGAGGGCGAGTAATAGAATAACTCCCTTTCACCTCCCAAAAAACATTAATGGTGTTTTAGTTATTACTTTTTTATGAATCGCAATCGAGTAATTGGGGAGTTTCGGAGAATTTTAGAAAACCTCCTAGCAGAGCTAAAAGACCAATGAAAGATCTTTTGACACCCTTGCCTCAAGCCTTCCATGCAAGCAAATGAAGAATGAAAGCAATGGAATATAACTCATATATAAATACCTATAATATCAGCAAATAAGGGAGTAATTATGGAAAACAATAGTTATTGATATTAAAATCTTTATTTCAATTGTCTTTGTTTCTCATATTTTTACGATTTCGGGTTTTCTTGTTTTTGAAAATTTTTTTCTTTTTGTTGGCAGAGAAATTCGGTTTACTCAAAAAGTTGTTAGCTAAAGGCAAAAGTTGGAGAAATCTCTACTTTCGCGCAAACAATATATAGAAGGGAAAACTCTTTTATTAATAACTTGAGTAAGTATCCCCTATTGCTCTAGGATTAGTAAACTCGGAGCACAGAATGTAGAAATCTCTGTTATTGAACCGAAAGGATGTTAAGGGGATTGCTCTCTTATTCATCGCTTCGGGTTATCTCTCCTTGTACTACACAGAGATTAGCATAGGAGCATCTTATACTTTGCCAAAGAGAGTACTCTCTTATTTATCGCTTGGGAAGATCTCGCTTCAAGTTCTACTGGGATAAGTCAAATCGTCTATGTTTCAAAATTATTTAAGGAAAATCAATTATTACATCAATTGTACCTTTTGGCAGAAGAAAACTTTAGAAGGGACATTTTCTAGTTTGTTGTCAGCACAGAGCGGCTTGTTTGTTTATTTCTCTTTGAACTGAAAGAACGCCTATATTTTTGTTGTTGTGTTAGGTGAGCATATATAGAGCGATATTAGAGCAGAAAGCGTGGTTTATTGTTGTTACTTATGCACAAAGGCTTGAATGGAAATTGTTTTAAAAAGGCATATATTATATATATATTAGAGCGGGTCAAATTGTATGGATGGATTTTTTTTTCATCAGGAGTATAGCAGAAACGTAATATACAGATGATTCTAAATGCTGATTTAAATAAATTACATTAAAATTATAAAAATTTTGTTTTTTTGCTTATTACTTGAAAATATAGGTTTTTTTGAAAATTTGTTTCTACTAAAACGAGTTTGAAAAAGAAAAACTGTCTGAATGAAAGTTGTTGGAAACGTTTTGAACTTATTTTAGCTGTAAAGAAAAAAAAAATTCCATAAGAAATTTGTTAAAAATGATAATATAGTTGTTAAAAATTCATTTTAGGCTAATTGCTCATAATTTAAGCCTGATATTTCTACTAAAATTAAAAACCACTATAGATATTAATACAGATTCTGAAATGTACGTAAAATACCTTTAAAGTAAGCCCAATATGATATTTTTCCTATAATTCTCTCAGAAGCTATGAAGATTTTTTGACCAAACCCTACACTCATATGGCAAAATATCTAGTTTGCAAAAGTGGGGGACTCGAAATCGGCCTTAGAGCTATGGTGTCTTCAGCAATTTTTCTTAGAATCAGCTGTAGATTACGTTTTTGCTATACTCCTGTTAGAAAAAAAATTCGCCCCGCTCTAATATATATATATATATATAAATATATTTGGTATATTTAAAAATATTAAAGGTCATAAAAACAACAATTCAATTAAAATCTTGGGATGCAAAAAAAACAAACCCGACGAGCACAGCCGAGTGTCAAAAGTGGACACATAAAAAAAAAGCATCCATAATGAGCAATGGGAGAGGGCGGTGCTTGCGAAATGTTATGGTAAAATGAATAGAAGTAGAAGTTTAGCTCACAAACAAAAAGCCTTCGGATATCCTAATGGTTAGCAAAGCCTTCCAAAATTTCTCTGACGAAAAAATCTAGCAGCTTCCGAATCTATGACAAAAATTATGGCAGTTGTATCTAAAATTTCTTTCTCTATTCTCTTTAAAACTTATAATACTTATCTAATTAATTAAAAATAGGTACTAAAAAAGTAAAAACATTTTCATAAAAACAATTATTCTTATTGGCAGTTACACTTATTTGGACTTCCAACATAGCACGCCAGTCCTTTGTTCTCACTGTCAACCGCAAATGTCTCGGAATCGCAAATCGATCTGAATTTAGTCCATCCATGGGGGTGGTGTTATCCCTCTCCCTCTGCTTCCACCGCCGGGTGCTATTCGAAATTTTAGTTCAAATAAAACCCAATAGGTTGTCCATTGTTTTTGAAGTTAACTTCTCAGGCGGCGTTGCAAGATTTTGATTGACAGTGAAATTTGAGGCTTGTTTGGAGTAGATCGATTCTTTTTATTGTTGCAACGGAATTAAAAGATTGTAGCAGAGTATCGTAGTTAGTAGAGTTAAGGTAATATAGAATTAAGGAAAAGGCATATTTTTTGCGGACTTTTTCCGGACCGTTTTCGGGAATTTATCAGGATTATTTCAGGATAATTTCCGACCAGCATTTTTAAAACTTTTCAAACTCAATGCGGGTTTAATTTCTGGCTCACTGCATGAATTTTTCGTGATAATTTCGGGATTATTATCCGCTCGTTTGCGGATTGGCTTAGGATCATTGCATTATCAACTCGGGACTTTAAGAACGATTTTTGTGTCGCTTTTGGCATCCATCCAGGTTTGGTGTAATATTTATTTATTTATTTATTTATAAAGTCCACAAACAATATGCTTACAGTAATATATACATACGTACAAAATGTGTTTACTTAAATTACAAAAAAAATTTGAGGAAACTATTATGACAAAAGTCTTAAAAGATAACTCTTAAAAGTAAGCTTAGAATACCAAAAATCAATATCTAAGAATGAAGAGAAAGCATTAAATTGTGATAGTGTTCTCGACCGCAATGCAAACCGAACAAAGGCCTTCTGTACGGACTCCAGTCTTTTAATATACACCGAGTGGAAGGGCCTCCATACAAAGACCGCATACTCCAGCCTTGAGCGTACTAAAGAAGAGTACAAAAGTTTTAGGGTATAAGGGTCCGAAAATGAAGAACAATTACGACGAATAAAAGCCAACATCGCGTAAGCCTTTGAAATAATGAAATTAATATGAGTGCAGGAGCTAAGTTAATGGCACTGACCAATATTCAGGAATAAGCGATTACGGACACAAGAAAGTTATAAGTTTTCAAGTTCACTCTGTACAATGAAAGAGTCTTCTAAGCATTTGGTTTCATAGTAAATTTTTAAGTCATCGGCATAAAGAATAAAGTTGCATTTAGAAAAGCATGAGGATATATCATTGATGAACAATACGAATAATAGTGGGCCTAAGACGCTACTCTGAGGAACCCCAGAGGAAGCAAAGAATGTAGATGATGTCTCATTATCAAGACGAACGAGGCAACGTCGGTTGTGTAGGTAGGCATTGGAATAGGAAATATGTACCACCCTTTCTCGGACTAAGTGCAAATGCTTTTAAATTCTAAACACATTTAAGAGAAACACATTTTATTTACATATAATGTGCTTTTATTCAACAAGTTTGAATTTTTTTGAATAAAAAAGTTGTTCGTGTCATAAGATAACGTTTTTCTTTTGGGAAAGATTCAGATAAGTTACCGCAGCGGAGAAGTTGACATCTTGAACTACATCAAGTGCCTTCCCATCAAAGCTCGTATCTAATATCAAAATCTAATCTTTAAAAACAAAAATTGTTTTTAAACAAGACATCTCTCCTAGTGCTGAAATTTGTTTTTTTTCTTATTAACAAAAGAAGCAAAACCAAATTGAAAAGTACACAAAATTAAATATTTTATACCAAAATCCAAGGAAAACAAGGTTTTTTTCTGCAACTTGAGTTGAAGATTTTTCCAGTAGCTGTCTAATGCATAGCATCACTTCAATTTATTTCTTGGCATTTCCTTGCAATACTTCATCTTCATCAGACCTGTTTTTGCCTTTAATGCTTTTATACACAACTTAATGATTTGAGCTGACAAATCTCAAATCACTCACATCTTGCCAATCTGTATTTGCTTTGCGAATATGAAAAATTGTTTTTACTTGATAAATACTTCTACAAAGACATACAGTAGCTCACACGATGATCTACTTGGTTCATCCAATATATAACGACAACAGGTTCAGCTACAATTCGTTTTTTGGTTTCATACAAAAACATATATAGTTTCTTTTAAATCAATATGTCCAAGTTTATGCGAACATTCCAAAATTTCATGGAAATTTAAAAAACCGGAGTAAGAATTCTGAAATTTAAACCAAGGGGTCAGCGGTTGAGGAATTCGTGTCGTTAAAATACTAGTTAAAGTGAAACGTCAAATTTAACAAATTGATGTTTCTCTGTAGGTTTTTCGCACACACGTATAAATGTGTAAGTAAGTGATTTCCTTGCCAATCAGCCAATTACGTGTTGGGGTCAGCTTTAAGTTTTCTTGCTCTTGTAATAATTCAAACTTCTGCTTATCAAGTGAATACTTGCACAGCTTCACTTAGCATGAGCGATAGAATTTCGTCGAAATTGCTTAGCAGAAAATCTTAAACTGAATTTAGCAGCAAGTTGAAACAGTGAATACAGGTTTGTGCATAAAAGCAGGACCATAAGTTTACAGAAATAATTAATATCTTTATAAATTTTTCGACTCGGCATTGTCATAAATTCCTGAAGGTGAGTTCCGAGGGAATTTGAAATACTATAAAGAAAATAAAATAAAATAAAATAAAATAAAATAAAATAAAATAAAATAAAATAAAATAAAATGAAATAAAATAAAATAAAATGAAAATAAAATAAAATATAATAAAATAAAATAAAATTAAATTAAATGAAATGGAATGAAATGAAATGAAATGAAATGAAATGAAATGAAATAAAATAAAATAAAATAAAATAAAATAAAACAAAACAAAACAAAACAAAATAAAATAAGATAAAATAAAATAAAATAAAATAAAATATAATAAAATAAAATAACATAAAATAAAATAAAACAAAATAAAGTAAAGTAAAGTAAAATAAAATAAAATAAAATAAAGTAAAATAAAGTAAAATAAAATAAAATAAAATAAAATAAAATAAAATAAAATAAAATAAAATAAAATAAAACAAAATAAAATAAAATAAAATAAAATTAAACAAAATAAAATAAAATAAAATAAAATAAAATAATATAAAATAAAATGAAATAAAATAATATTAAATGAAATGAAATAAAATAAAATAAAAAAAAAATAAAATAAAATAAATTGAGTAAAATAAAATAAAATTAAATGGAATGAAATGAAATAAAATAAAATAAAATAAATTCAAATCAAATAGAATAAAGTAAAATAAAATAAAATAAAATAAAATAAAATAAAATAAAATAAAATAAAATAAAATAAAACAAAAAAAAACAAAATAAAATAAAATAAAATAAAATTAAATTAAATTAAATGAAATGGAATGAAATGAAATGAAATGAAATGAAATAAAATAAAATAAAATAAAATAAAACAAAACAAAACAAAACAAAATAAAATAAGATAAAATAAAATAAAATAAAATAAAATAAAATAAAATAAAATATAATAAAATAAAATAACATAAAATAAAATAAAACAAAATAAAGTAAAGTAAAGTAAAATAAAATAAAATAAAATAAAGTAAAATAAAGTAAAATAAAATAAAATAAAATAAAATAAAATAAAATAAAATAAAATAAAACAAAATAAAATAAAATAAAATAAAATTAAACAAAATAAAATAAAATAAAATAAAATAAAATAAAATAATATAAAATAAAATGAAATAAAATAATATTAAATGAAATGAAATAAAATAAAATAAAATAAAAAAAAAATAAAATAAAATAAAATAAATTGAATAAAATAAAATAAAATTAAATGGAATGAAATGAAATAAAATAAAATAAAATAAATTCAAATCAAATAGAATAAAGTAAAATAAAATAAAATAAAATAAAATAAAATAAAATAAAATAAAATAAAATAAAATAAAACAAAAAAAACAAAATAAAATAAAATAAAATAACATAAAATAAAATAAAGTAAAATAAAATAAAATAAAATAAAATAAATTAAAATAAAATAATATAAAATGAAATCAAATGAAATGGAATGAAATGAAATGAAATAAAATAAAATAAAATAAAATAAAATAAAATAAAATAAAATAAAATAAAGTAAAATAAAATAAAATAAAATAAAATAAAATAAAATAAAATAAAATAAAATAAAATAAAATAATATAAAATAAAATAAAATAAAGTAAAGTAAAATAAAAGAAAAAGTTCTGATGATAAAACAGATCTGTCAAAAATCTATCATGATCACACTACTAGCTGTCAAATGGCGGAAGTGGTTCATGCATATGGTAAAAAGAAGAATAGAACTAGGAGTTTAGATGACATCAAAACCAGCGTATTGTTAGCTTAATGGTTAGCAATGCGTGCCAAAATTTCTCTGATGAGTGAAGTCTAGCAGCTTCCGAAATGGATCTATAAGAAAAGCTATGGCAGTTGTCTCTAAACATTTATCCTACTCTATTCAATCAAAAAACTTTTAATAATTAATTAAAAATGATTATTAATAAGTAAAAACAATAATTTTCATAAAAATGCAAAAAGTGAAAGATTATTATTCTTGGCCTTGAGCTCGTTTCACGAATACTTTAAAACAAAATAAAATAAAATAAAATAAAATAAAGTAAAATAAAATAAAATAAAATATAATAAAAAAAATGAAATATAATAAAATAAAATTAAATAAAATAAAATATAATTAAATTAAATCAAAAAAATTAAATAAAATAAAATAAAGTAGAACAAAATAAAAAAGTTTGAATTAAATTAAATTAAATTAAATTAAATTAAATAGAATAAAGTAAAATAAAATAAAATAAAAAATTTTAATGAAATTAAATTAAATTAAATTAAATAGAATAAAATAAAATCAAATAAAATAAAATAAAATAGAGTAAAATAAAATAAAATAAAATTAAATCAAATTAAATCAAATTAAATAAAATTAAATAAAATTAAATAAAATGTAATTAATTGCAAAAAAATAGAAAAATTTAAAAAACAGAAAGTACGAAAAAGAAACAAAAATAGAGAATCCAATGAATAAAGGTAAAAATAGAGACTGCAGAAAAAGGAAGGAAATGAAGTCGGATGTATTGGAAAATAGGCATATTCATGCTCTTAGAAAGAGGTCGCCGATATCTGGTCTTGATTTCGAAAACTCACGTAAATTACATAAACAATAAAAAATTTAACGCTCCACCTCTTAACTTGTGATACTCCTGACAAATTTTATTGCTGTGTGTTATTCTGTTATTTCAAGCGGAAATTATTAGAAGCTGCATTAGGGTTTGAAGGAAATTACAACAGATTAAAGCTACGCATAAAGCACGTTACTGAGAGAGAATTAGTAGACGAAGAAGAAGTCTTTGTACTACAAGCATAATATGATGTGTACCAAGAAGAAAGTTCATATGGTGGAATGGCTTTATGTAGATTGTGTGTATGTGTATGTTTGTATGTTTTATACTTAAGAAACTGATGGTAGCTTTAACTAAGCTTTCTTATGAATATGTTTTTGCGTCCACACACACGCATGCGTACACATAATCTCTATATTGTTATGAATAAATTTGTGGTTTGACTGCTGGTATGCGTTAGTATGTGTTGGAGTGTGTGTGTGTGAACGATAAAGTGTTAAAACCATGTGCGGTGGTAATATGGCCTTGTCACTGTGGTAAAAAGTCTATGTGTGTGAAATACTTCTAAGGACTTGGGTATAAAATTAATTAATTTTCTGCAAGATATTCAGTTTTAAAATTCTTTGTCTGGCAAATTCACTAAAAGGCGTGTGTGGTACTCAGTAACAAGTGAGACCAAATTTCTGGTTCTGAACCAGATCTAAAGTGTCAAAAGAAAGTAGTTTGATTTTAACTAGTTCTTTATTACTTCTTGCATTTCTTTTTGTGTGCACTTTTCGGGACTGTGCTATTAACTTTTATCACAGCTCTTTGCATTGTTTATTAATTGTCAGAATACAGTGACACTCAAACTGCTTAATGTTATATAGTGATTTATAAACTTTTAGTGTTGATTTTTATTTAATGGATTTCTAAAGCTTAAAATATTTTTTTTTATTTTAAAAAGCTCTTACTATTTGCGAACTAACCAACGATTCTGTCTTTTAGTTGCTTTTTTTTTCTTTTTGGCAGTTAAAATATATCCTGTCCTCTTTAAAAGGTCTTACATTTAAGATAACTAGAAGCAAATCTGAACGCTATGCGTTTTGTTGCCCTTGCGATGAGCTCGTGGTAGATTCCATAAATGACGGAAATAGTGCATCGGTTCTGTTTAAAATGCAGTTCAACTGAATTAAATCTTTTCGGGATTTTGGAAAGGAAATATCTAAACAACTGGTGAAAAAAGCCTCTCTCCTTAACCCGACCACCATACTTCTACTGAGCTAAAAAAACCTAGATAACAATATCAATACAGTCAACTGGAAGTACTGTGTATAGCTTACGAGATGAATCATAGCAACAGTAAATTTGTAAGATGCAACATAACCAAGAATTGTGTAACGCAAACCAAAACAAAAAAAAAAATATACGACAAGGAATTCGCTTCCTATCATATCAAAAGATTGTAATGTTCATGTTTTTCAGTTGGCGGCAAAAGTCGCAAGACTTAGCTAGAGCAATCACCCCAAAGAGAAAAGTGCAGCGAGCTTAGTAAGAAATGTTGCAAGGCGGATGCATTTATTTTTACACATTTGCTTAAGATATCAGGCGACAGCCAAACAAAATCACAGAAATCACGAAGGAAATCTAAGTCCGGGTAAAAGCGGACAGCATATAAAGGGTGTTTTTTTTAAGGGTATAGAACTTTGAATTGAAATAAAACACAAGAAAATCGTTTTAAGGTCCATCAATTTGGCTTTATTGGAAGGATAATTTTATGCCATTAATGTCTAAATATGATTTCGGGCATGTGGCCGCCGCGGCTGGCTCGAATAAAGCCAATTCTACAGGTCCAATTTCCAACCACTTTTTCGAGCATATGGGGCCGTATGTCGGCAATAACGCCACGAATGTTGGCTTCCAATTCCCCTAACGTTTCTGGTTTGTTGGTGTAGACGAGCGACTTCACATATCCCCAAAGAAAATAATCCAATGGTGTCAAATCACACGACCTTGGTGGCCAATTGACAGGTCCATTCCGCGAAATTATGCGCTCATCGAATGTTTCCTTCAATAAATCGATTGTGACGTGCGCTGTGTGGCATGTAGCGCCGTCTTGTTGGAACCACAACTCATCCACATTCATGCCATCCAATTCGGGAACAAAATAGTCGGTTATCATGGCTCTATACCGGTCTCCATTAACGGTAGCTGCCTCTCCAGCATTATTGCGGAAGAAGTATGGCCCAATGACTCCACCAGCCCATAGAGCACACCAAACAGTCAGTTTTTGTGGATGTAATGGCGTTTCAAGGGTCTCATGTGGATTCTCTTCACTCCAAATGCGGCAATTTTGCTTGTTGACGTAGCCATTCAACCAAAAATGAGCCTCATCACTGAACAAAATTTTGCGATGAAAATCAGCATCGAAATCAATCTCATTTTCGGCCCATACACCAAAATCACGACGCATTGCATGGTCTCGCGGCTTTAATTCTTGCACAAGCTGGATCTTGTAAGGTCGCAAGCCAAGATCTTTGCGCAAAATCTTCCATAAAGTTGATGGACAAAGCTCCAATTGCTGTGCACGGTGTCGAATCGATTCATTCGGGTCCTCTTCAACACTTTGCTCTACAGCGGCAATTGTTTCTTCGGTGCGCACTGTTCGACATCTCTGCGGATGCGTATTATCACATAGAGTAAACGTAGTGCGAAAACGATCCATGGTTAACCGAATTAATTGCTCTGATGGACGATTATGTCGACCATAAAATGGACGGAGCTCACGGTAAACTTCGCGAACTGAACCATTATTTTCGAAATAAATTTGCACGATTTGCAAGCGTTGTTCTTTTGTCAACCTGTTCATGATGAAATGGCAAACTAAACTGAACATAAATGACATTAGAGTTGGCAGATTTGACCACAAAATGCCAGTTTTATCTCTATTCGAAAAACAAACCTGTAAAAAAAACACCCTGTACTTATCTGTTCCTCTCGGCAATTTCTATTGAACTCGACATTTTGGTTACCCTAAGCGCTATAAAATAATTTTATTTTTATTTATTCTATTTTATTTTATTTTAATTTTTTAATTTTTTGTTTTTTATTTCATTTTACTTTATTTTATTTCAGTTTATTTTATTTCATTTTACTTTATTTTATTTTATATTATATTATTTTATTTTATTTTATTTTATCTTTATTTTATTTTATTTTATCTTATTTATTATATTATTTGTTTTTATTTAATTTAATTTTAGTTTAATTTTATTTTATTTTATTTTATATTGTTTTATTCTATTTTATTTTATTTTATTTTATTTTATTTTATTTTATTTTTTTATTTGTTTTTATTTTATTTAATTTAATTTAACTTTATTTTATTTTATTTTATTTTATTTTTTTAATTGTTTTTATTTTATTTAATTTTAATTTAATTTAATTTAATTTAATTAACGTTAATTTACTTTAATTTAATTTAATTTAATTTAATTTAATTTAATTTAATTTTATTTTATTTTATTTTATTTTGTTTTATTCTATTTTATTTTATTAATTTAATTTAATTTAAGTTAATTTTATTCTATTTTATTTTATATTATTTTATTTTATTTTGTTTTATTTTATCTTTATTTCATTTTATTTTATTTTATTTTTTTATTTGTTTTTATTTAATTTAATTTAGTTTTATTTTTTTTAATTGTTTTTATTTAACTTATTTTTAATTTAATTTTATTTTATTTTATTTTATTTTATTTTATTTTATATTGTTTTATTCTATTTTATTTTATTTTATTTTATTTTATTTTATTTTTTTATTTGTTTTTATTTAATTTAATTTAATTTAACTTTATTTTATTTTATTTTATTTTATTTTTTTATTTGTTTTTATTTAATTTAATTTAGTTTTATTTTTTTTAATTGTTTTTATTTAACTTAATTTTAATTTAATTTAATTTTATTTTATTTTATTTTATGTTATATTGTTTTATTCTATTTTATTTTATTTCATTTTTTTATTTGTTTTTATTTAATTTAATTTTATTTAATTTTTTTTTTTTAATTGTTTTTATTTAATTTAATTTTAATTTAATTTAATTTAATTTAATTTAATTTAATTTAATTTAATTTAATTTAATTTAATTTAATTTAATTTAATTTAATTTAATTTAATTTAATTTAATTTAATTTAATTTAATTTAATTTAATTTAATTTAATTTAATTTAATTTAATTTAATTTAATTTAATTTAATTTAATTTAATTAAATTTTTTTTTAAATTTTTTTTATATTTAATTTAATTTAATTTAATTTTATTTTATTTTATTTTGTTTGATTTTATTTTATTTTAGTTTATTTTAGTTTATTTTATTTTATTTTATTTTATTTTATTTTATTTTATTTTATATTGTTTTATTCTATTTTATTTTATTTTATTTTTTTATTTGTTTTTATTTAGTTTAAATTTATTTAATTTTATTTCATTTTATTTTTTTTAATTGTTTTTATTTAATTTAGTTTTAATTTAATTTAATTTTTTTTTTTTTGTGTTCGTGGGAGGAGGAAATGCGTTATGCACTAACCGGGTTTGAGCCCTTGTTACTAGATGCTCTAGCAGCGGAACTCTCCGAGTGTGGGACTCCTTCTTATCTTGAAGTATACCGCACTAAAACCTAACCTCCCACGGCCCGAGCATTCTTCCTTACCTGGGACCGCGCTTAGCATTACTTCAGGTAAGGAAGCGGGTTACCTGAGCTCTATGGCTACTCTCACGTTAACTGGCTAGACAACCGTCTTCCCGTTTCGCAAGGAGGACATTCCTCGCGTATCGTCTGACTATGTCCCATCTAACGTTTTCGCAGGTCATCTTGCGAAAGACCCTGCCCGGGGAAAGTTCGCCAATTGTCTCTTCCACCCGCCTTCTTTCTTCTGCGAATTGCTCGCATTCGAAGAAGGTGTGGCGTACGTCGTCTATGGCTCCGCAGTAGGTGCAGTTCGGGGTTTGAACTTTGCCCATTCTATGGAGATATTCACGGAAATAACCGTGTCCGGTTAAGAACTGGGTCAGGTAGAAGTCGACTTCTCCATGACGTCGGTTCAGCCATGGTTCTAGTTCGGAGATTAATACCCTGGTCCACCTTCCAGCAGCACTGCTGCTCTATTGTAGTCGCCACCGCCGGATCGAATCACCACGCGCGAGCATACATAGTGGGCGAAAGGATGATGGAGAGCTTGGGTCCCCTTTGCCTTTCGGTACGAGGACGAGCCGTGCTGTCTTCCATTTGGCGGGGAAGACACCTGCTTCTAGACATTTGTTATACATGTGTAACAAGAGCTCTGGACAACTATTAGCAGTTAATCTGATTGCCTCCGCAGGTATTCCATCGGGTCCTGGGGCTTTACCAGCCCTCATGCTACGCAGGGCGCTGTCTAGCTCTTCTTCATTGAAAGGTACCACGTTGCGGTCATCTCGTGCTGCATGTTCCTCTTCTCTAGTAGGTTGCGTGAGGAATAGCGATTCCACGATGTTCTTCATGTCATCTTCGTCCATCGTCTGATTTGGTGGTCGAAGTTTCTTCATAACTATTTTGTACCCTTGTCCCCAGGGGTCTTGATCCACTTCCTTACAGAGCTCTTTCCAGCATCTTAGTTTGCTTGCTTTTATGGCGGCGCCGAGAGGCTTTTTCGCCCCCTTGTACGCCTCCGCCCTTTCAAGAGCCTCGACTCTGCCACGTGAGCGCGTCGCCAGTCTTCGCATTCTGTGACATGTTTTCCAGAGTTCCGCGATTTCGCTATTCCACCAATATACCTGCTTCTTGCCTCGCCACGTTCCTATTCGTGGCATAGAGACGTTGCAAGCATGGCGCATGCATTGCATGGTTTCTTCAACCGCCGCATGTGGCGTATTGGTGCCGTCGGTTATCCGTCTGGCTTTCGCCAGCACTGTTCCGGTAAACCTGGCGGCGTCAACTTTAGCTGCATCCCATCTACGGGTTTTGTATGACGCGTTCGCTGCCGGTCTCTGACCAGGATGGTCGAGTTGGAAGGTGATGTAGTTGTGGTCGCTGCCAGTAAGGTCCTCCATCACTCTCCACCCAACCGCGTTTGGAAAGAGTCTCTCCGAGACGAGCGTTATGTCGGGGATCGAGTACCCAAAGCCCGGGCGCCTGTATGTTGGGGTCGTGCCCGTATTCAGTACGACCACACCGAGTCGGGCTGCCATTTCCAGAATTAGTTTTCCCCTGGTATTAGTTTGAGGCATGCCCCATTCTATTGCTCTAGCGTTGAAGTCTCCAGCGATGACCATGTTGCCCGTTTGGTCCCGTTGGTCGTCTTCTAATAGCTCCAGCTTTTCTTTGAACCTCTGAATGGGGTCATTTGGGGACAGGTAGCAGCTAACAAGAGTTGTTCGCGCTACAGTTACACGGACGTAGCCACGCCCGGCAGCACGATTAGTAACATTGGTATTGGCGTCCACTATCCAGATAGCAGCAGCGCCAGATTTGTCAATGTACCAGCTGTCTCTGGCCTTGTAAGGTTCGCTGATGATTGCATAGTTTATTTGGTGATCAAGCACCAGTTGGTCTAGCAGTTCATCAGCTAAACTGCATCGATTCAGATTTCCTTGAATCACGCTGGTCATTGGGGCGACAGTTTGGCTTTCGCCGAAGCAAGTGCTTCTCTAAACGTGCTACATGCTCCAGACCCGGCAAGATGATCGAGGTTTCCCGTGGTGCAAAGGTAGCATTTTGCCTTTTCTGTGCAGGATGAGGATTTGTGGCCAGAGCTCCCACACTTCCAGCACGCGTCCCTCCTGTCGGGCCCATTGCAGCCAGCCTGTCGGTGTCCGTAGCCGAGACACCTGAAGCAGCGTTGCACTTCCGCACGCTGTCTGATCCTACATTGGATCCAGCCGATGGGAATTTTTCCTTTTTTGATCAGTTGGCTTCCCGGACCTTCGTCCACTTCGACAACAGCCTTCTTTTGCTCTCTCTGATTTACGGCGAAAAGAGAGATACGGATTTGGCCTGAGCTTTCTCCGATCTCTCTTCGAACGGCCTCTTCTATTTCCTCAGCCGTTGTGAGACAGTCCATGCCCAATACCTCTAGCTTTATACGCTTAGAGATTTGTTGTGCATCGCCAACTTCTCCTACCGCGCTACCAATGGCTTCTCTAATTTAATTTAATTTAATTTAATTTAATTTAATTTAATTTAATTTAGTATTCATGAAACGAGCTCAAGGCCAAGAATAATAATTTTTCACTTTTGGAATTTTATGAAAATTATTATTGTTTTTATTTATTAATAATCATTTTAATTAATTATTAAAAGTTTTTTGGATTGAATAGAGTAGGAAAAATGTTTAGAGACAACTGCCATAGCTTTTCTTATAGATCCATTTCGGAAGCTGCTAGACTTCACTCATCAGAGAAATTTTGGCACGCATTGCTAACCATTAAGCTAACAATAAAATAAAAACAATAATAATTTTCATAAAATTCCAAAAGTGAAAAATTATTATTCTTGGCCTTGAGCTCGTTTCATGAATACTTGAAAATGTACAGGCCGTAAATCAACAAAAATTGTTGGTATAAAAAAGCAATAACAAAAACCGAGAGCACACGGAAAGGCAGTTCTGATGATAAAACAGAGCTGTCAAAAATCCATCATGATCACACTACTAACTGTCAAATGGCGGAAGTGGTTCATGCATATGGTAAAAAAATGAATAGAACTAGGAGTTTAGATGACATCAAAACCAGCGTATTGTTAGCTTAATGGTTAGCAATGCGTGCCAAAATTTCTCTGATGAGTGAAGTCTAGCAGCTTCCGAAATGGATCTACAGGGTGGCTGATGAAAGCCGCCACCAAAAAAAAATTAAATATTTTTTTTTCTATTTAATGAATCTGGTTAATTTTTTTTTTATTTGGCCGATTGACTTTTACATTTAACAAAAATGGATAACTGGGACACTGAAACAAGAATTTGGATTGTCCGCCGCTATCACGCACTGGAGTCCGTAGTTTCGGTTCAAAGAGAGTATAGGCGCACGTTTGGCGGCAATCCTCCGAGCAGATGGACCATAATAAGACTTGTAAGCAATTTTGCCGAGCATGGGACAGTCAACAGAAGACCTTACCATCGAAACCCTTCAGTTCAAACGGAGGAAACAATCGCTGCTGTAGCTGCTGCCATACAAAACAATCCACGTGTTTCGACAAGAAGCTTATCTGCTCAAATGGGTGTAAGCAGACAGTCATTACAGTCAATTATGCACAAAGATTTGGACTTATTCCCATATAAAATTCAAATGGCCAACAAACTGAACGCTGCAGACTTGCCGATTCGCTTGGAATTTTGCCAGAAGATGCTTCAAATGGTGGAAGAGGATGGAAACATGTTGAACTGTCTTTTAATGTCTGACGAGGCCCATTTCGATTTAAACGGCAACATAAACAAACAAAATTGTCGAATATGGAGTGCTTCCAACCCACAGATACTCCATGAGACGGAATTGCATCCACTTCGTGTCACAGTGTGGTGTGCAGTTTCATCACGCTGCATTGTCGGGCCCTACTTCTTCGAAGAAAACGATCACACCGTAACGGTTACTGGATACCGTTACTTGAGCATGTTGAGAGAGTTTTTCTATCCAGAATTACGCCGAATGAGAATTTCTTTCAACTCTGTGTGGTTTCAGCAAGATGGTGCAGCTCCTCATATAGCCCAACCTGTTATGACAGAATTGCGACGAAAATTTCCCAATAAGCTGATATCCAGAAACTCCACATTCCGTTGGCCACCCAGGTCGCCTGACCTTACTGCACCTGACTTTTTCTTGTGGGGTTATTGCAAACAGGAAGTCTTCAAAGCAAAACCAACAAATTTGAATGAACTAAGGCAATCCATTCGAGAAACAATTGCGGCTATTCCTGTCTCAACTCTCCAAGCAGTAATGAACAACTTTTTGGTAAGATGCCGCACATGCATCGACGAGCAGGGGGGCATTTAAATTCTATTATTTTTAAAACTAATTAAGCTATATTTAATAAAATTTAGTGAGCTTTAACATGAATAAAAGAAAAACGAATTCCATACACTGAAAAAAAAATTATTTGAGTTTCTTAATGTAGCAAAATTCATCAGCCACCCTATATAAGAAAAGCTATGGCAGTTGTCTCTAAACATTTTTCCTACTCTATTCAATCCAAAAAACTTTTAATAATTAATTAAAATGATTATTAATAAATAAAAACAATAATAATTTTCATAAAATTCCAAAAGTGAAAAATTATTATTCTTGGCGTTGAGCTCGTTTCATGAATACTTGAAAATGTACAGGCCGTAAATCAACAAAAATTGTTGGTATAAAAAAGCAATAATTTAATTTAGTTTAATTTAATTAAATTTTTTTTTTTAAATTTTTTTGATATTTAATTTAAATTTATTTTATTTTATTTTGGTTGATTTTATTTTATTTTATTTTATTTTAGTTTATTTTATTTTATTTCATTTTATTTTAAACTATTTTATTTTATTTTTATTTTGTTGTTGGTTTTATGGTCTGCGTGTAGTTTTTCAAGCTGCTTAATTATTATTTTATTTTATTTTATTCTATTTTATTTTACTTTATTTTATTTTATTTTATTTTAATTGATTTAATTTCATATTTTTTTATTTTGTTTTATTTTATTTTATTTTATTTTATTTTGTTTTATTTTATTTCATTTTATTTTAAACTATTTTATTTTATTTTTATTTTGTTGTTGGTTTTATGGTCTGCGTGTAGTTTTTCAAGCTGCTTAATTATTATTTTATTTTATTTTATTCTATTTTATTTTACTTTATTTTATTTTATTTTATTTTAATTGATTTAATTTCATATTTTTTTATTTTGTTTTATTTTATTTTATTTTATTTTGTTTTATTTTATTTCATTTTATTTTAAACTATTTTATTTTATTTTTATTTTGTTGTTGGTTTTATGGTCTGCGTGTAGTTTTTCAAGCTGCTTAATTATTATTTTATTTTATTTTATTCTATTTTATTTTACTTTATTTTATTTTATTTTATTTTAATTGATTTAATTTCATATTTTTTTATTTTGTTTTATTTTATTTCATTTCATTTCATTATATTTTATTTAATTTAATTTTATATTTTCTTATTTTATTTAATTTAATTTTAGTTTATTTTATTTTATTTTATTTTATTATGTTTTATTTTATTTTATTTGACATATTTTTGTAAGTATAACGAGCTCAAGACCAGTTGATAATAATTCTTAGTTAACTATTATAATTTTTGATTAGAGGAAAAATTGAAAGCAACAAAAATATACAGGCTATAGTTATAGTACTACAAGGTGGCGCAAAAGTAAGCTTCCGATGTTCAGCATATCGGTTGTGGCACGTGCAGTGTGTGCTGTTGCACCGTCTTGTTGGAACCACATGTTTTCCAATCCCAATTCATCAAGTTGCGGCGAAAAGAACTCGTTGATCATTGCTCTGTAGCGCTCATCATTCACAGTAACCGTTTGGCCCCGACCGATTATTGGTCAAATAAATAGTCAGCAATATTCCGCGTTCTGGAGCAGTGTAGCGTAACATTGTTTATTAACGTGTATTTCGCATGTGTTTACTACACAAATGTCAAAACAGAACTGACTTTAGGGGCCAATCGCAAAATTTATAGCATTTTCTGATAGGAGGATTACTTCTGCGCCACCCTGTATTTCGAAAACAGCCACGATTTCTAGTCAGACTAGTTCGTATAGTTTTGCTATTTCAGAGGATCTTGTGGTGATCGAACGTACTCACTCTGATTGCCAGCGCAGCTGCCTAACCCATTAGCTATGCTGCGTGTAGTTTTGCAAGCTGCTTAATTCAAGTTTTCCTCTAATTGTTGTTTGTTATCTGGCCAACGGTATACACAATACTTTAGACATTCTGTCTATATGTAAATCATGCATGCTGGACTTTGTTTTTTTGTACATTCTTCTTTCCTATTTTTAGAAGATAGTTATTGTACATAACCGCGTGCTCCTATATATTATTTTATTTAAATTTATATTTTTTTATTTAATTTTATATTTTTTTATTTTATTTTATTTTTTTTTTTATTATATTTTCTTTTATTTTTTTTTATTTTTTCATATTTTATTTTTTATTTATTATATTTTTTTATCTTATTTTATTTTATTTTATTTTACTTTTTTCTTTTTTATTTTATTTTATTTTCTTTTCTTTTCAACTTGCTCATTTATATATAAAATACTGCAGATATAGGTGGCTAAACATATACTTTTCTGCCTGTATAGTCTGTAGTCTTGATACATCTGAGTATAAAATTTATAAAAATAATCATGCTATAGCCAAGCCAATTTTATCCTAACAATATTCTACTATAATATGTATCTAAGCGGTGCAGCATATTATTCTTCATTGCATAACAGACATCACACCCACATATAATCCGTCTAGCTAATCTAGGGAGTAGCGGACATGCACTCACACACACACATACCCGAGTGCCTTTGACTTGAATATGCATATTATGACAAGATTTAGCATATTTGCCTTTATTTTTGTATTATTATCATTGTTTTGTCTTGTTGTGCTCATATATTCTGATGTACGTATGTATGTATATAGTTTTCTTTGGCGTGTGTGAAATAGCTTTTGTCCTTTTAACGCAGCATTTTGCATTTTACTAGTTGTCATACATTTATTCACTTGTAGCTGGTGTTTATTACTAGCTCCATGAATACACTGACAAGTTTCAATGGAAAGTAGTAGCGTCTAAAAAGAAAGGAGCACAATATAATTTTTACTTTCTTGCGCTAATGCTTTTTTGGGAAAAGTAAAAAATAATTTTTGAAAATTATTTTGAATTTTGTACTTTTCCAGTGCTTGCTTGGTACAGCTCCGACCTATTGAATTAAAGTAAGGATTAGCAATCTACATTTTTTTTAAATTGTTTAGTACTGAAGTACAAATTTCAAGTTCCTAAGTGGACGGGATATTTCTTTAAATTTAATATCAAGATTTGCCAATTTCAAAAGACCTTTCTGGATAGATCGATGAGTGCGCCATCTAGCGGCGCGTGGAAGAAACCATACATAGCTATACGACACAGGCTCGCGAACTCCTGAACCCATCGTGAAAGTTTCATAGAGCTCGACAATAAACTTTGGACATGAATGAGGCACAAAAAACAAACAACAATATGTGGGCGTGACAACACCCACTTTTCTAAAATTATGAAAATCCTTATGATACATCGAGTCCGATTTTGATATTTATATCTCAGAAACCAGTTGATATATGTAACTTAATCATTTTGCGTATTGCAGTACTCACTACAACCCTTCGTTTGATACACATATTGTACCAACATTTTATGGGTCACACTGTTTCATATATTTATCTATAACTCCGAAACCGGAAGAGTTATCGAAATTATTTTTATTCTAAATTGTAAGTTGGATATCAGCTAATATAGCGGTGGAATCAGCATTACATTTTCTTCAGCAGTGTTTGAGTGATGCGCGTGCAAATATACAGACAGACAGACAAAAATTCTAAAAAAAGATGCCTTGTTGCTTTTTTGATTTCGAAACAGGGTGCACCCTTTATTTTGTACTATTTGATTCAAATACGTAACGAGTGGTCAGCATTTAAAAAATAAATATTTTGTGTTCCTTTTATTATGCAACACAACTGTATGTGAAACAAAATGCCAATACATGCAAACACATCTGCGTATATGCAAAATCAGCAATTTGGGTCAATGAGTGCGCAAACAGGATAAGTGGAAGCGGGATTTGTGCGTTTTGTTCATCCTTTCAGCATCACTTGCAGTTATCTTTATTATTTTTTTTCTTCTTTCGATAGCCAAGTAAGATGAAACAGATGAAGAAGAAAAGGAGAGTGGTGCAGTGTAAATGCCATTATGAGCATGTTTTTGCAAAGCTTATTCGCTTGAACATAAAACTGCTGACAACTTGTAGATACTTTTTTTTTTGTTTGCTTTTGCCCTTTGTTTGGTGCGAGCTGCCAGTGTCCTTTATGCCTAATACAGAGATTTGTTATTGCAGGACTTTTTCTGGTCATTGTCTCGTCGTTGAAGGCGTTAGCTGCCATACCCACATAACTACATACATACGTAAACATAAAGCGGGATTAGCCTGGCAGGTGGCTGCTATGTTGGGGTCAGCTGACTTTAGTTGAACTACATCTGTTCTTAGCTTACAAATGGGCCATGGAGTTGGGCTACATACATATATACAATTGTGTATAGAGACTTTGGTGTTGCTGCTCTGGCTTTGATGTTCTGACTGCTGTGCTACTTTAGTTTCGCTGCTTTTCATAGTTTTGTTTTCTGATATTTGTCAATTTGAGTATTGTCATGTCAGAGCATGTTAAAGATCATTCATGCTGTTGCTTTTAAGCTTTCAATTTTGTGTAAATTGTGTCATGAGTTTTAATATTTTATGCTTAAAAATTTATATATTCTGGTTTTCATGAGTTGCCGAATCACTTCAAAAATATATACAGCCCCTTAGAAACCAATACAGAGGAGCGCTGTAGTGAGCAAAAATACTATTTCTAAATCTGCCTCTTAATTTTTTGTTTACTTCTTAATTTTTTATCTTATTTTACTCAGAATCAGCTGCTTATTTCACACTATCCAGCGACTATCAAACTGTTCTTACTTCTCCAGTGCTTTAAAACTGATTTCAACTGTCGTAAACGGCAGTGCTTATCCGGTGTCATCCAAACGCTCTAGAGGAACCTGGTTTTACCATAATTGTGTAGCGTTTTACGTGTCTCATCGAATTCGTAAATACGTACTTCTATTTAATTTTTTATTACTGTCGTAAACTATAACACATATGTCTTTCTTCTTCTTTAAATGGTCATCTAACCGGACTTTACTTTTCAATTGCCTACTCTGTCCGGAATAGCATTTGTTTGCAAGAGTAATTCTTCGTCGGATCTCTAGGCTAGCATTATTGTTGGTGTTAATGCTGGTTCCCAGGTAAACGAAGTCCTTTACTATTTCGAAATTGTTGCTGCCAACAGTGGCTTGGTTGCCAAGGCGCGAATGCGCTGACTCTTTGCATGATGACCGAAGGTACTTCGTTTTGCCCTCGTTCACCACCAATCCCATTTTTCCGCTTCTTTTTCAAATTTGGAGTAAGCAGACGTTACGGCGCGGTTGTTAAGGCCAATGATATCAATATCGTCAGCATATGCTAACAGTTGCACGCTTTTATAAAATATTGTTCCAGCGCGGTTAAGTTCTGCAGCTTGTATTATTTTCTCCAGCATTAAATTAAAGAAATCGCACGATAGGGGGTCACCCTGTCTGAAACCTCGGTCAGTTTCGAGCGGCTCGGAGAGGTACTTCCCAATTCTGACCGAGCTGGCGGTGTTGCTCAAGGTCATTATGCATAGCCGTATAAGTTTTACGGGGAAACCAAATTCAGGCATAGCGGCATATAGGCAGCCCATTTTCGTGCTATCGAAAGCGGCTTTAAAATCAGCAAAGAGATGTGTGTCGTTTCTTTTTTCCCGGGTTTTTCCAAAATTTGGCGTATTGTAAAAATCTGGTCAATGGTAGATTTACCAGGTCTGAAGCCACACTGATAAGTTCTAATCAGTCTGTTCACATCAGGCTTCAGTCTTTCGCACAATACGCTTGGTAGAACCTTATATGCGATATTCAAAAGGCTGATTCCGCGATAGTTGGCGCAGTTTGCAGGATCGCCCTTCTTGTGGATTGGGGAGAGAACACTTAGATGCATTCATCCAACCATATTCTGCATAGAAGCTGATGCATGCGCCTTACCAGCTTCTCGCCTCCGTGTTTGAATAGCTCAGCAGGCAAACCATCAGCGCCAGCTGCTTTATTGTTTTTCAATCGGGATATTGCTATTCGCACCTTATTAAAGTCGGGTTGTGGAACGTCAATTCCCTCATCTTCGATTGTGGGCCAGCGTTCGGCATCTTCTCTGGTTTCTTGCTCAGTTTCTCCATTAAAAAGGGCAGAGAAGTGATCCCTCCATATTCTGAGTGCTCTCTGAACATCGGCCACCAGGTCGCCATTCTCATTCTAACAGGAGTTTGCCCCGGGTTTAAAACCTTCTGTCATTCGCCGAATTTTTTGATAGAATTGTCGGGGATTATTCCCGTTGGCCAGCATCTCAAGCTCCTTTATTTCAGGCTTTTCTGTCTCTCTTTTTTCGCCCGGAAAAGCCGCCTTGCTTCCCTCTTCAACTGGCGGTAGTGTTCACACACACTCCTCGTTGCATTCGATCTCAGCGTTGCCTTGTAGGCTTCGTCCTTTCTTTTCGTTGCAGCGCGGCACTCTTCATCATCATACCAGTTGTTTCTTTGCGTTCTCCGGAATCCAATTACTTCTTCGGCTGCGGTACAGAGTGCTCCTGAGATATGATCCCACTGCTCATGCATTCCACTAGGTTGAATTGTGCTCTCGGAGAGCAGGTGTGAGAGGCGATCTGCGAAATAATAGGCGGTCTGTTGTGATTTCAGCGTTTCGACGTCCAGCTTTCCCTGCGTTTTTTGTTGCATCTGTTTTGTCGTACAGAGGCGGGTAGGAATCTTGGCTGCTACTAGGTAGTGATCCATTTGGCAAGTCTGATCGTGGAGACTGAACTTCCCGACAGTGGGGCCAAATACACCCTCCTTACCCACCCTGGCGTTAAAGTCGCCAAGCACGACTTTGATATCATGACGGGGGCAGCGCTCGTATGCTTCTTCCAGGCGCTCGTAGAATGCATCCTTTTCCACGTCGTCCTTCTCTTCCGTCGCACAACCCGTTTCACGGGTTCTATTACACGTTTGTATAGCGAGCCGCTTGATCCAAGACAGACGCCCGGTTGCAGCCGCACCACATGGTGATCAGACGCTGCTGTTTGAACCCCCCAGCAAGCCCTTAAACCGATCATGTCGGAGTGGCCTTACCAGGTTGTCGCCTTCTCACGTTTAGCTCACCACCAAACGGGTGTTCGGTGGTTACCCAGAGGATACTTGGGCGCAAAGTCCGGAAGTAGTGAGCTGCTTGAACCGCATGCAAAAGAATCGCTCTGGCCATTCCCAGGTGAATGGCGATCAGAAATTTTCCCCACTTGCGTGGACTTCTGCACACGGCCCCATCCTCCATCCACATGTCATAAGGAAAAAATTTGACGAAGAGTTTCCTTATATCATAAGACAAAGCTCTGACAAAGAAAAAAAGTTTTAAATTTCACTTTTTTTCCTGTTTTGGGTAGTTTTTTTTTCAATATTTCGGACTTTTTGGCACTTTTAAAGGGGTAACTTAGAGGTACAAATTAATTCAGCTATTAAACTTTGTATTATAAGTCTGATGTAAGAATTTTTTAATTTTTTCCAAAATTTTATTATTTAAATTTTGTAACTTTTGAGTCGAGTTCAATTAGTTTAAGACAAATTTGTTTGGTGCTAGTGTGGAATTGAAAAACAAAATGTTAAAAAAAATATTTATCAAAATTTTTTTTTTTTTACGTTCCACTGTCACGAAAAAATTTTTTCAATAAACAAAATTTAATATTTTAACTTTTAACTAATTGAACTTGAAGGTTAAACAAATTAAAAAAAAAACTTGGAAAAAATTCAAAATTCAAAGTTTCAGGATATCTTCACATATATCAAATGTTTAACACGCAAAACTCTGAATACAAAATTCAATTGCAAACTTTAAATATTTCGATGTTTCAAAAACTGAAACTTTATAAAGTTAAAAATATAAAATTAAAATTTTTTTATTTTACGAATACAAGAAAAAAATAAAACAAGTGAAATTTTGAATTTGCAAAAAAAGTGAAACTAAAAACTTGCAAAAAAAAAAATATTTTTAAAATTTTTTCTTTGCTAGAACTTTGTTTTATGTTAAAGGGAAACTCGAAGGGGTCTATTCCGACCATTTAACGATTTTACATGAAAAGACCCAAATAATATTTACAGTTCAATAGCGTTTTTTATTAAGTGCTACACATTACTCAAAGTGATTTGACCAGAATACATACACATATACACATCGTTATGAACATGAGGTTAACTCACAAAATCATTTTGTGTAGCCTACCTTTTATGTGGGTTAAGAGGTGCGCATGTTGCCTAAGGTCATTTCATAAAACTTCAAACAAATTTTACAAGTCTCTTATAATAATCATTTATTTTCTGGTCTAGGTAATTTTTTTTAAGCCACATTATTTATTTAACATTAATTTTAACCATTGAACAGAGCTGTTAAGACTTCACCTACCTTCCCTTACAATTGTGGTTCCACAAAACATACACACCCACACATACACGTACATGAAATAGGCAATTTTTTATTTATTTCTTTTTTTCCTGAACTCAGTGAGTTTTTCACACACAACACACGCACATTAATTTATTAGCACACATTTAGCTACATTTAGCAGTGGTTCACCCTCCTTTTAACGTTTTGCGGGCCTCACTGAATTCTATTCGAATGCGAAATACGGCCAAAAACAATAATGAAACCCCAACGCAAAACTCACTCACCTTCAACGCAGCGGCTGCGGTCACAACCTTCTGCGGTGAATTGTTTGCCGCTGCTGCTTCTGGTCCATTGAGAACTGCGAAGGTTACTTCTTGTTGAGTTAAGCTGGCTGGTTAAACTTTTATTGGTGGCGGCGTTCGGTGCAACCAAACCAATGTATGCCATATAAACAAAAAAAAAAAAAAAAAAGCTTAAATGAGCGCATAAAAAAATTATAAAAATTCTTATTTATGCAGACTAGGGATGTGCATAAATAATCGATTTTTATTTTAATCTTTTCTTAAATTATCGATTTTTTTTATTCTTTTTATTTTGCATTTTGTGGATCGTGGTAAAAATCGATTTTTATTAAATCGATTATAAGAATTAAAACTTTAAATCGATGTTTATTAATAGAACCATCTAGGCGACGAATGAAAATATGGTTTCGTATAAATGACTTCAAGTCAAATGTGAGCTAACACAAATCATAAACTCCTATAAAAATGGACGTCATGTCATCCAATATGGCATTTCCTGTAGTAAAAACTGCTTACTGTCGTAGGACAAACATGTTGCTTAACATTATTGAAATACAAATCTTTAAAATGTGAAACTAACTGTGCTCTGCACAACCCGTACGAGAGCTTAATTGAGCTTTCATACATGCAGCCTTGCATACCTAAGCAAACATTCCGTTTAAAAAACCAGTCCGTAGGGTGTGCAATTGGAATTTAGGTTCAGTATAAGTATTTTTGAAAGTAAGAACTATGAGCTTAAATCATATGAGCCTTAAAAAATGGTGACCAGAGCACGTAAGACGTCATATAAATCGGATATCATCTGCGACTAAGTCAACTTTCAACAAATCTGCTCTGTCTACTGTCTACACGGTACTTCTAAAATTTGTATCCGCCCTCCTTACATTCCTCCATCTAGTACGTATACTCTCTATATCGCATGTCGATAATATTATCAGTTTAGTACGTAGTAACATTGGTTATAGATTTTACATACAAGACTGGGAAACTCTTTTTCTGGGCAGTGACTGTTGGAGTGTTTCAATGTTTTTAAAGATATCGTAAACCAAATTTGTCTAAACAACATAAAATGAAAGAAATAATTACTGCGAAGTTGCGTGGTATACTAAAGAATTAAAACGGCTAAGGAATTTAAGGAATTTTTTGAGGATATTTAACTGTTTGAAAAGGGGTTTCATAGAAGTTTTCTTCGGCACTTTGAGTTAGATATTAAAGAAAATCCCAAAGTGTTTTACAATTACGTAAAACCAAAAAAAAAAAATATCTTGAGCTATATCGCCTCAGTGTTTCACAACGCAGGGTCTGCCTCATTATCTACTGAGGTGGGTAATCTCTTTGCAGATTTCTTCCGCTCTAACTACGTTACGCAGTCGGATACCCCTCATGAGGTCGTCGCTTCCTCAAATTCAATTTTTACCTTCTGTCGGCTCGATGACTTCGTGAATGACATTCGCAGCATAAAATCAACTACCCAGAAGGATAGTGGTGGTCTATCGTCTTATCTTTTGAAAAATTATTGCGCATGTGCTACCCCAGTCCCATCGTTTTTCAACAAATCTCTAATGGGAATACTTTCGGTGTAACTTACTGCTGTGAAGTATCAAACCAGTCAGTAGTTTTCTAATTGAAATTATACTAGTCAGAAAGAGTTCAATCCATACTTGTATACGACAAAAATTTTCATATTATGTATTTAAGCGACATAAGCTGTAATTATTTCTTTCGTTTATTTCATTTGCATTGCATCCTATTGTAATTCGCAACCAGCTTATGAAATATTACAAAGATATAGTTTATGTTTTGCAATCCCAAATCGGGGTTTTTCACAGCGAAAATGATGAAAAATGAAAATGATGTATTGATGAGTCCATTTTCTTATTTTAATCCCTGCTAGAGGTTTTGTTCCACATTTGGACTAGTATTCTTTTATATTTTTCGAACTAGTATGATACTGGTATGGTTAGACTGCAATTTTACTAATACATTTCCTTCCATTATGAACTACTATGAAACTGATATTTTTGATCTTTATGATATGATACTAGTGAATTTACTCCATATACAAACTAGTATTTCATGAGTAGTAGATGACTGGTACGTTCTGGTCAAAATCTGTCAATTGACTTCTCAGTTGGCTGACTAGTTGGGCTTAGTGCATATACTAATTGTAAAGTAGTTTGGAAGTAGTTGGTTTGACTGCATGGTTGTGACTCTTTTTATCCGCTTTGACTTATCAACACAACCATAAGCATTTTCAAATAAAAGAAAACATTTTCGTAGGTAAGGGAAATCACGAAAATGTGGATTTTGAAACAACGGTGACCATGACGATGAAGACATCGGCTATCATAGTGATAATCTTAGCTCGTTGTACAGAAAATAGTGACTATCGTTTGTATCATTTTTGTCTGTCATTGTCTAAAGCAGCTCGTTGTGGACACCATACCACTAATCGAGACCTCTTTTTAGCTATTTTGTCTATTGCTGCTGCATCCTGTTTAAAGTAGAACAAAGTATAGTTTGTTGTTATTGCTATACAATTATTTAGTTACTTTTGATTTTAATTTTTGTCGGTTTAAACAATTACTCTAATACAAAAGTTTATACAAAAAAATGCTTTACTTTAGTAATTCCTTAAATAGTTTGCCTTTTGCATACTTCTCATACGCCGTTTATGCATTTCTAGATGTTTTTATGTTTGTAACTGCTCATTGACAACCTCAATTTATGGCCCAGTTATCAACACTTAGAAATAAATTGATCTTGTCGATGAGTGGTTTTGTGGTTTTTATTGTATTTTAAACATAAGTATTTAACAATAATTTTCATATTTTAGTTGCAAGCATACGTAAATAGCTTTGCATTAAAGTGTATATTAAAAAATGTCGAAAATGTTCACAGCGGATTTGGAGACTTATCTCTTAAAGATTTCAAGAATGAGAACATACACTGCGCCCTATTAAAATGGCTGAAATATATTTTCCTTAAGCCTCCTAATCCACAATGTTCGATTTTTGGAATCCATATCGCCGCCTGAGTCGAAGATCGCCCTTATACAAAATAGTTTTGAAAAACTACCCACTTCAGAACTTTTTTTTTCAAAAACGCCCTTTTTCAGGATTTGGATAAAGCGCGCCCTAATTCAAAGTTTTATTCAAAGAGCTATCCAAATGCTTTGTAACGCGCATCAATAGCTTTATTGATCAAACACAGTTTTTTGCGATATATTTTCAGTACTCGGATAATATTTTTTCCTCCATCCATCTTGATACAGCCTAATAGACATATATCAGTACGTAATTATAAATTCAAACTATTATTTTGCAAGCATTCTAGTTTAATAGCGATTTGTTTTAATTAAATTACTTTATCTGGTTTTCTAATTGCAGGTAAGCCCATGTTTTAAGGCCAACGTTTAATCCAATTATCTTCGTCTTAATGAGACTCATAAAGTAAATGAACAGACAAGTGTGAGAATATCTAAACCCACTTAATAAAGTAAGTAAGTGTATATTATATATGTATGTATGTGCGTGTGTAAATAAGTAACGGCAATTATCGAAGGGTATTTACTGAAGAAATGTGCGAGCTTTGGGCAAACATGGATATGGGGTAGCGGAAACGCCGGCTCGCTGGTTTAAATTTGAGTTTTGCTATAGTGTTAGTTACTAAAAAGCAACTATGATTGACGCTCTTTGTTTAGAGATAACAAAAATTGTGTATTATCTTAGTTTTAGGCAGACCTGTTAAACTCCCATTAGAATTGAGTCATCAATTGATTGTTTGGACTCTTTCAATCATTGATGATAATTTAAATTATTTTCAAAAATCCGCAATTACCAATTGCTTAGAATTGAAAAAAAATAAAAAAAAATTTAAAAAAAAATCAAAAAGGTAAAAAGAAATCTAAAGTAATCAAAAATAATCAAAAAAAAATTCAAAAAGTCGAAAAAAATCAAAAGTAATGAAAAATAACCAAAAAAAATATTTTTATGATTCAAACAAAAATCTAAAGTATTCAAAAATAATCAAAAAGCCAAAAAAATCAAAAGTAATGAAAAATAATAAAAAAAAAATTTTTTTTTTAAAAAAAAAATTTAGAGTAATCAAAAATAATCAGAAAAATGTTTCTTATGACTGAAAAAAAAATTAAAAAGTAATCAAAAATAATAAAAAAAAATTTTTTTTATTGTTTTTATTAATTTTAGATTTTTTTTTAAATCATAAAAAATCATGATTGTTTTTTAAAATAATCATTAAAACCTGAAAACGATCAATCATTAAAATGCTTTTTCAAAAAAAAAGCAATCAAACCGGTAGTCATTATGATTATTAATCATTACTTAACTGGTCTGGTTTTGGGCAAGGAACCGTGAATGCCTGGTTTGCTCCTGAACAGTTCAGAGAGATCTTTCATTACTATAAAGACGTGAGTGTCTTAAAACAGGGGACCCCGATAATGATTATTTTTATATTTTTATTGAAAGAAATCAAAAGCTTCCCAGTATCGGAGGACAGTTTAAAGTATATGAATGTGCATGTCTCGTCATGCTCAACGGAAATATGCATTGATTGTAGAAAATTTGAGCGAAACCTATACAAATTACATATAACCAAACTTTTTTGAGTTTTATTTTTTTGATCAGAAATAATCATAATTTTTTGAGTTTTCTTTTTTTTTTTTGCACGAAAATAAAACTCATGTTCGAAGTTTATATTTTTTGATGAAAATAAAACCTATTCCTTGAGCGGTATTTTACCCTTAAAGAATAATAAACATAATAAATATTAAATTTTAAGTTTTAATTCTTGTCACGCATCGAAAAACTCAGAAAACGTTTTTGCATGCCAACCTATAATCTATAAATATGTTTTAATTATTGAGTACATATATTGACGAGATTATACCAACCAGTATTTATGATCAATTACTTTCCAAACAGCGCAGTGGCTTTTTCAGTTTTCCGATCCGTAAAAAAAAATTTTATTTTTATTCTTGAAGGATAAACTATCGCTTAAGGAATAAGTATTATAAAGAATAAAATTTGAAGATACCTATTATTAATGGTGATTCCGGTCAGTTTTCTTAATAAATCGTTGGTGTTGGGTAGGCTATTTGACCTATTTGGTTTATCAATGCAAATAAAATAAATTTATTTCATTGTTACGGCTCGACGTTTCGCTAGTCACCCTAGCATCTTCAGGAGCGAGATCTATATTCAACAACAAAAAAACGTTATATTTTACACTACGTTATAAATTTTAACAATTAAACATTGAGTTACATATAACAAAACAAAGACTAAAAATATTTACATTATTTATTAATATTGTTAACTTAAAAATTTTAACTAATTATTAGTACCGCACGCATGGGGTATCATTGTCGTACTGAAGTGATTATAGGCATAACAAGTACGAGGAGGCGATGTCTGCTGTGTCTTCCTTTTTATTTATTGTGTTTTCCCTTTGTTGTAACATGCGTAAGCTTTCCAATGTGTATCTGGCTCTCCCTCGCTTGTTTTTGTCCAATATTTTTGTGTTTGTCAGATCAGCTTCGGCAAGCTCGAACATGGTTCGTAAGCTGCTTTAACGACAGTTGGACAGTATATGGCCATCATTTTCAAAACGATATACTGAGCTTCAAGTCCCTTGGTCACCGAAAAGGGCCTCAAACATCGATCGCAAGCATTCCACGTTTGTCAGCGAATTGCAGCTATCTCTGTCGGCGCGCCACCTAGCGGAATTTTCTTTTCTACAAAGTGTAAACTATCTGCTTCGTCCACTAAAGATTCTGCTCTCATGTGCTTTTTCAAAAGTTTTTCATATTGTAAAAACTGGTCGATGGTACATTTATCAGGTATGAAGCCACATTGATAAGGTCCAATCAGTCGGTTCTCGTCGGCCTTCAGTCTTTCGAACGATACGTTTGATAGGACTTTATATGCGATATTTGAACGGGTCATCCCGCTTTAGTGGGTGTAGTTTGCAAGATCTCCCTTCTTATGGATTGGGCGGAGAACATTAGATTCCAATCTTTAGGCATGCATTTGTCTGAACATATTCTGCATAGAAGAAGCTGATACATGCGTTTTACCAGCTTCTCTCCGCAGTGCTTGAAAGGCTCGGCAGACAATCCATCTGCGCCTCCTGCCTTATTGTTTTGCAATCGGGATGTTGCTACTCGAAACTTGTCATAATCGGGTTGGGGAACACCAAATTCCACATTTTCGGTTGTGGGTTGGTGTCTGGCTCGACCTCTTCACTTAGTTCTTGCACTCCCTGAACATCGGACAGCAGGTCACCGTTCTCATTTTTTTAGTTGATCGCTCTGGGTTTACGAAAGAGTTTTCGTACGCTCTTCCTATTGTTCAGCATCTCGCGCTCATGCCTTACTTTTTTCTGCCTAACTTTTTTCTCCAGAGATCCACAAAGCGACCTAATAAAAATATTTTAAAATTGTGTCTTTATTTTTATTTTTTCTCAAAATTCAGCCTCCTTTTGAAATATTGTGAATCGGTTGTCTATACCTTATGGGGAATTTCATGCTTTATGAAATTGCTTTTGAGTTTGTTCATGTATCTCACACTGGTTCAGTTTTTTAGAATTTTTTGCTTTTAATTTTTGGAGCAAACCTTTGTATTGAAATAAAATAAGCAGGCCAGTGTCTCTTTATTTCGAGGACACGACTAATCTGCTGTGCCCATTTCCTCATTTTCGGTTGATTACAGCGAGTGAAAAGTAGGGCATGTTCTTCGTTATATAGACGAATTACCGTATATCAACTGCCATAAGATAATATAGAGCCAATGTTAGAAGGTCGTAATGTTCTGGCTTCAAGGACGCTGCCAGCATGTTTTAAGCCAATCACTAAAAGACTGACTTACTTTTTCTATATTTCGGACAGGCTAAGTTAATTTGGGCTGGATCAGCTCTTTATATTTATTCCCAAGTTCGAATGGCTTTTCCGAGGTTGAAAATGTCCCATAGCAGAAGCTTTGCGGATGTATGTCCACTCTCTGTGAAAATAAAATGATAATTTGAAGTAATCTTTTAAGATCCGTACTTGGCTGGTAGTCTCCGCTCTGCCATAACAGCAGCTGAACTCATTTACATGGCCATCATATTTTGCGTGAGAGTTTGTTGATTTGCAAAATGATTTTTAAGTGGTTCCCTCAGCGAAAAGTTTGTTGATTACGAATAGTATAATGCTAGCTTAATCCCATCCAACATTAAAAGCTTGGCACACCCACACGCCGAGTTCGTTTCTATCGAATTAAGTAAAATTTTGAATAAAACTCAAGAGCACACATTGAATGCTTGGCGAAATGGGCTAAGGACCAGTTACACATGCGAAAACACAAGCTACAACAATACCAACAACAACACCATGATGTCGGGGAACTTAAATCAATGAACAAATATGCTTGTTTACAAGGTTTATCGCTTCATTTGGTATTACTAACATATGTATAAGCGAGAAGGGAAGTTGGCTACAGCTTTAAAAGGCTAGAGCGCCAACGAACTGATGCTAATTAGCTCGCATCTGTAAACAAATCAATCGAACTGGGTCAAGATAAATCAACTTTGAACCGAATGCAGTCTGGCGTAAGGCAAACGGTGCTGTCGTTACAGCGCTTAAGGAGTGAAGCAGCAGCGGTGCAAAGGAAGCAGAATGAGTAGCGCTGAGACAACCGTCTCTTTGCACACCAAAGCAGGCAAAAGTCACTTGAGTTAGCCAAGTACCACAATGACTGTGAAAACTCTTTGGCTGCGATAGTGGTGTTGTGTGTGGAGCGCTTGATTAATAAATAAATAGTGCATGTTTGTGAAAAGTTGTGAGGGGAAGCGAAGGGGGTTGAGTTTCTGCATGAGAATTCGCATGTGCTTGTGCAGAAATCCAATTCAACCCTGCAGTTAAAGCAACTGATTTAGAAGCAAATCATAGCTAGTGGGAGTTTAAAAGCTAACTAATTCAACCCCATCATCGTTATTCCTTAGCGATTTTCTTGGTTTCGTAATAAGGCACAGGGTAATAAGGGAGTCAAGGGAAGGAATGTAGTCTTCCACTTACAGTAGAGGGCTAACCACTCCAGCGACTGCAACTCAGGAGCTCAAGTGATGGCATATTCAGTCTTTTTGGAACAGTTAAATTTTAGACGAACTGGAACTAGTGTTTACAGCAAAAGCTTTTACTGCCAACTTCAGTTTATCGGTGCAAGGAAGCTTCTCTGCAGTTGTGTATGTTTATACAGTGAAACTTCTTTTGTGCGTACACTCAACGTCATTAAATTTTTGTTCGCCCAATAGAGGTATCGCTCAAGGGAGTGGTTAGCTATTTTATAAATCTTTGATTCTTTAACAAATTAAATGCTATAGCTCATATAACCCATCTAATTTGATCTTACCATGTCATTGCAATACGGTTATGCGGGTGAGGCATCCTGGGCCAAAACGGTTTACGGTATTTTCCATTGTCTATGAAAGTACCAAGTTCCAAGTTGTCACTCAATTGGTCACTGTCAGTAACAAAAATCCTATAAGGCTTGCCGAGGAAATCTGTCCGAATTTGAAATATTTTCCTAGACATTTCCTTTCAAAAACATCAATAAATTTTTCCAAGACAGTAAAGAACAAGTAAGAAAGTCTAAGTTCGGGTGGAACCGAACATTAAATACCCAGCTGTGACAAAGTGGTCGCGGTAAATTGGTAAATTGTTGTGGAGTTATGACCCATAGAGAGTTTAAATTTTTTCTACTACCATGGGGGCAGTCTGTGTGTCTGGCGTCCAAAGTACTTAGCCGATCTTTATGAAATTTTCACAGGATTCACTGGTTAAAGCATAGGCTATATATAATATTGAAAAGCGTAGATAGACCTTGTATCATGTTTCGTAATTTTATTTAACACGGTTTTGAAGTTAGTAGTAGCTGAAATTTGACATTTTGTTCATTTATATGTGGGCGGTGTTACACCCATTTTCCAAAATTTAAAATAGATCATTAATAGGATCGTCAGGTCATTGTAATTACGCAATTCTAGCATTCTATCTGCATCAGTGAAGGAGATATGGCATGTTCCGGTCTCCTACATCTCTTTGGTCTAAAAGTGGGCGTCGTCGTCCACCGATGTACCACAACCATAGTATACCTCCTACCAAATGTCGTTATTCTAGCGTAAACGGTTCTGCAGTCGAACTTTCAAAATTTGTTCTCTCATATGTGGGCGGTGTCACGCCCCTTTTCCAAAAATTTGACAAAATTGTCAATAGGATAACCACCTTAATAAATCTACCGAGTTTCATTATTGTAGCTGCTTTCATTATTGAACTATCTCTTTTTAAACGTTTTTCGAAATTTTCGATATCGACATTTTACTCAAGTTATCGTGTCCAAGGACTGACAGACGGACGGACCTGTCTTAATGGACATCTATCTATCTCGATTATTTTGTACCGTTACAAACCACCGTTATATGACCAAAACTATAATACCCTGTTTACTAGTACACGCTGGGTATAAAAAGGAAGGATCATGCAACTATGTAAGGTGTATTTTTTGAAATTATATGAATTTCCACTGGCATAGCATGCATTCCTTAGGGAACATATAATCCATTCAGAATGCATGCCTTATTTGTGAACAAATATGTGCTCAACTTGCCTCATACCCTCAGTGCCAGTAGTACTTTCTTCATCAATTATTTCACTATTTTCATCAATTTCAACATATAACTCTAACTCAGAGCTTTCGGTCAAAATATTATTATCTATTGCTACAAAGACATCCGACCTTGAACAAGCAGACCCTTCAAGAGTTTTGACTGCCCGCGTCCGACCAAGAGAGAGTCCGCCTAAAGAAGGGAAATTTCTCCTAAAAATTGTGCTTTAAACCAGACCTGTTATACGAGTATAATAATAATAATTCCCAACGGATTACCCACCATATCCCGCCCGACCGGCGCGAGGGGCGCATCCGCATAACGCGCGGATTATTCGTTCGTGCCGAGTCGTTGAAAGGCTTTGGTTTGTTAATCGTCGAGATCTAAAACTTCTCAGCTACAGCGAAAACCTCATCAGCTAAGTAAAGTAGATATAAGATAGATTATACATTAAGAAATAACTAGTTAACAGAATAAAATTATTGTTAGAAGTTAATATGGAAGTCAAAGAATAAGAAACAATTAGTAGCTATGAATTTAGGATAGAAAGAATTGATTTTTTTATGCTGAAAAGCGAGTCTGAAATATCAAATCTACCAGAAAGAGAGTTATAATCTTGACACAAACAGCGAAAAGGCTCATTTAACTGAAAATTGGTTCGGCACTGTTTTAAGACTAGAGGTTTAAAATGCCTTGAAGGACGAGACGGTACATTGAAGTTCACTTCACTTAGAAGAAATGATTAGTAATCGTAATGATTACCGGTTTGATTGATTATTTTCTTGATAATCCATTCAATCATTGATTACCATTACTTTCAATTTTTTAATGATTATTTTCCAATTAATAAAAAAAATAATCAAAAAATGAAGATGATTTTTACGATAATTAAAAAAAAAAAATAATTAAAAAAAAGTTATTTTGATTACTTTTGATTACTTCAGATCTTGTTAAAATTTTTTTTTTTTTTTTTGATTTTTTTCAGTATTGCTTTAGAAGCATATAAATATACACATAAACAATACTGAAAAAAATCAAAAATAATCAAAAAAAGAATCAAAAGAGTTTTTTTGATTATTTTTTATTATTTCTAATCCTTTCTGATTTTTTTTATTCTTTCTCATTGTAATCAATTAATAATTGCCTTCTTTGAAAAACAGTTAAAAAAATCATTACCAATTATAAAAGCCATCTAATTATTGATTACTAATTACTAATCAAATTTAAAAAGTCTGCTTTAAACTTGGTGCATGAAGTGTGCGTCTAGGAGAGGTTCCTCTTTACGTACATCTTTGTGCTGTGCGTGGCATGCGAAAATGTGATTAAAAATATGCGCGCAATTTTCAAATTAAATTCAAACTCAAAGTAAAATAGAAATTTGAAACATTACCAAAAGTCTTAGAGTAGCTTGAAGCGAAAACGTGGCAGTAGCCTTTGAGATCCTCACAACATTTGCAAATAGGATAAACAAGTTGGATGCGCGGCTCACTCTTGAATTTGGCCTTGTCTGCAGTTTGCTGGTGGTGGTGGTAGAGAAAATCATGCAACAACAACTGTAACTACAATAATAACAACAACAATAGCTTGAGTATAAAATCCGATTAGAAATTCTAAGTTTTAGAGAAACTAAAATGTATATACCCAGTAGTTAGTTCCTTTACGAGTATACTACTATAGCAGATTAAAAAGCACATCGAGGCATCAACAAATTAAGCTATTTGCCACATTCGACAGTAAAAAGCTGTCTGTGTTTCAGACAGAAAATGTGTCTGTAATTTTTCGATTCCATTAAAAACTCTTAACCTATATGGGTCTTTCCATGTCAAATCGTCAAATAGTTGGAATCGAACACTTCTGATTTGAATGAAATTTGGTGGGAAGCTTCATTTTATCTGCCAAAGAAAAAAATTTCTTTACATTTTTCGTAAAAGTTATGCAAATTCGAAATTTCACTTTTTCTCCTTTTTATCTTGGCTTGCAAAGTATATCTTTTCAATATTTCGGAAACTACTGTAGTTAAAAAAAAAACTTGCCACATTCAAAGAGTTACAACAAAAAAAGATTTTGAAAAAAAAATTATATATTTTAATTTTAGGAAATTTTAAACTTTTCGAGACCGAAAACATTAAAGTTCAGCTTTAAATTTTTTTGTATTATACCTCTAGTATATCTAAAGTTACGCTGAAATTCTCAAAAGGTTTCATTCCCTTTTTTTTTTTGAATTATAACAAAAAAACATGAATTTACTCAATTTGGATGCAATGTAAAAACAAAAATGTAACAAACAAATTTTAAATTTTTTGTTTATCTTTCCACTAGCATAAAAAAATTTCAGTTATGGAATTTTAGTAATTTTTAACTATTTGAACCCACATACGCATAGCGCATTATTGAGTATTAGAGTTCTAGTTCCGATCACTCAAATTTGCAGTAAGCAGTGAGAGTAGAAGAGGAAGGTAGTAAACCGAATGAGCAGCATTTTCTTTTGAGTGATGAGCCTACAAACATACAGACAGATAAACACAGATCCGGAAAACTGTGTTTTGGCATCTGTTACTGTAATAAAGAACCCAAAGTTTGTGTTTTTAAACTTTTCTTTTGACTATAATTCTTTCACTCTCCACACTTATAGAAACACTTTTCTTACAATCCCTTAACACCCTCTTTGATCGGCCATATGATCATAGATTGTTATGGACCTTGCTAACATAACATCGTCCTCTTTCAAGATTCTTTCAAAACCTCAGTAGGAATAACTTCTTCTTCAGAAATATTTTTCATTCGAAAAAAAAAAAAATTGCACTTTTCCACGGTATATGTCCCGCCGTTGAATTACTCTTTCAAAGAAATTCACTTTAGTACTGCTATTTTTCCAGATATTTAGACTCTGAAATTTTAGAAAACTTCTGCTGGACAGCATTGTTAAATCTAACCAAACTTTTATTACTGGGTATAACAACAGTCTACAACTACAAACCCAACATGAGTTTACCAAAATCTCACGCAACAACTAACTTAAGCGGACTCTATATATGCTTGTGTCTATAATCAAAAAAATCGTTAGTACATTTTCTATAATGTTCAGTCCTTTTTATTAAGGAAGAATACGTATTAGGTATTATAGATTTGAATAAATAAAAGTAGTTTACCAGCTCATTCAAAAAATTGTGTACAAAGTGTCAAATATCTATAGGACGTTATTTCGTGGAATATCCGTGGCTCTTTATGGCAGGCTCACATCGTATTGGTATTGAGTGTATTATTTTAGTAAAACATCTTAGGAAATAATTTTCCACGCCTGCTCATCTTGTCCGAATAAAGAGTGTTTGTTGCTGCACTTTTCTCCCGATTTTTAGGATCTATCATTTTCTATAGATTCTCTGTTCGATTAAATAGCACGGGCCAAGGCAATACGTCAACATTATTACTCCTAACCTATTTTTTGAGACGAATCGCTATACCTTTCGGCAGAGTGTCTTCCTGATAGATCCACCTTAATGGAATTCCTTCCCCCTAAAAAAAAAAGGACGAATATTTTATGAATATATTTGTACATGAAATGAGCTAATACCAACTCAATCATATGAATTGGATTCACTCCAAGACCGGAGAAGCATCTACAAACCCCTGCACTGCCTCAACCGTGTTTCTTCGATCAAAAAGTATAGTTAAATAAGTAAGCTTTGCTTTTTAGGCCTGTGAACAAGCTTCATAGCGTTATAATATTTTAGAAAGCTTTTATTTGACAGAAAATAAGATTTCTCGTCGTTCTGTACTACTCCAATTTAGGTGGAATTTTGAGAACCCTTATTTCTCTTTTATCTGAAATCAAAGGGGTTTCATTGCTCCGAAGTGAAGTAATCGGTCTTAAAGAGCACGTCTTTAAATGGTCCTGCATGGGTTCGATATCACAAATTATTTCATAAAAATTCTTGTGGATTAAAGAAGAAATATTTTTGATCCACGAGCGAATGCCTGATCGGTGTTTTTCGTGCATAAGCACCTCTATCTGCAGTGCTTAGGAAACCAATTGAATGGAAACACATTTGTAGTACGCTAAATAAGGCCATGAAAACTATAAAAACATTTTGAAATAGTATTTCCTGGTTTGCTTTGATTAAATTTGAGTAAAATTCTTTCGCGAAGCACTATGAAATAATTATTTCCAGCAAATCTTTTCGACCTCGACAGATCACCCAACCTAGGCTAAATAAAAGAAGTTAAGCGTTGTTTGAAATGTTTCGAAATATATCGGCGTGGTTGTTGTGGCTCACATTTACCAAGATTTTATTGTTTTTACGAGTACAACACATTTAAGGAAGAACAATACCTACCTTGATTTGGTGCCGTTGTTTTGTCGCACACTGTATGTCTAACTATGTATGTGAATATCTATGAGGGGACTAACAAAATTTCGCTTAACTAAACAAGAAAGGGTCAATCAATCAGATTTTCTCAGCTTCGGTACCATACCATTGCAAGCTTTTTTCCTTGTGGATCGCAATGAAAGACTCTAGATCAGTAATGCCACTGCGCAAACTGCCAGACTGCACGTTTTTTTAATTTATTCAGCTTCATATGTAAAGCATAGGATTGTTGGTAATTAAAATTATTTATTAAAAGTATTGCCCTTCAACAAGGCCCCTATATATTTTCACAGCACTATTATGTAATTTCAAAGCTTTAATTTTAAAATTTGCCCAGTCGATCATCGGTCTTATCATTGGATTCAGTCGTCTATACACCGTTCCTTTCAGTTGCTTTCCTAAGACAAAAGTCAGAATAAAAAACAGCAAGAAACTCAAATGTAATTAACAACAGACGCAACCGGGCACTAAACAAACGCGCTAGTGAGCAATAACAACAACAAAAATAAACTACGAGCTGGGATAGCTTGCCAAGGGACCTAGCATCTATTTAGAAATTTTCCAATTATAGCAATCATATGAAAAGAGTAGAACAGAGAATGGAATTTGCAGTATGTTTGTTATTGAAAAAATAAAGTTCGTTTAAATTTTATTTCTTTTTATTTAAATTTATAATTTAAGATTTGCCAATGACTTAAAAAATCGAAGTTCAGCTTTAACTTTCAGTGCCGACTTCGAGCAAAAAGGTAAAATTTTAACTCTTAGCTTTGGCTTGGAAAAAAAAAGCCTAATTTAAATGTTTTTTTAAAAAATAAGTTTTTTAGTTTTGAAACTTTTAGTTAAGATTTCAAATGGGGAAGCAAAAATTTTAATATCTATGATTGAATTTAAAAGAGTCAAATTTTAACTTCTTGTCTTAGCTTCAAAAGTAAAATGCAAGCTTAATATAAAAATCTTAAATTCTCAGCTCGACTTAAATATTAAATTAAAATTAACTTCTAAGCTGAACTTATTAATTTAAGTCAAATTTTACCCTCTAAGCTTGACTGAAAAAGAAAATTATTCTAGCTTCAATTCTTGGATTAAAAAATAAAGTTTACACTTTGACACCTGAGCTTGACTTAAAATCGCAGGAAAATTTCAGTTTGAGTAAAAATTTGACTATAACTTCTCAGCTTGACTTAAAAATTAAAGTCAAACTTTACCTTTGAAGCTTGACTTTAAAATAAAGATCATTTCTAGCTTCAACTCTTGGCTTAGAAAATAAAGTTCAAAAATTTTAGCTGCTTATCTCAGCTTAAGAAATAATATTCAAGAATAAACTAATAAGCTTGACTTAAAAACAAAAGTAAAATTTAAGTGCCAAGCTTGAAATTTCACCTCCTAAACTTGACTTAAAAATTAAAAGTAAAATTTTAACTAACAAGCTCGATTTATAAATGAAAGTCAAATTTTAACGTCCAGGCTAGACTTAAAAATAGGAGAAACTTGAACTTCTAGTCTTAGCTTTAAAAATAAAATACAAGCCTAACTTAAAAATAAAAGTAAAATTTTAAGTACAAAGTTCGACTTAAAAAATATATTTAAATTTGAACTTCCAAGCTGGTCTTTAAAATAAAAATAAAATTAAGCTTCAAATATTTGCTTAAGAAATAAAGTTCTTAGCTTGACTTAAAATTTTAGTCAAATTGTAACCCAAGCTTGATTTAAAAATTTGTGTTATAATTAATTTTCAAAGTCAAGTTTTAACTTTAAATAAGACAACCATGAACTTCTGGTCTTAGCTTAAAAAATATGAGTAAAGCTTTAACTTCCAAGCTTGGCTTAAAGGTAAAAGTGAAACTTTAACTTATAAGCTTGATTCAGTTAAACAATAAAAACGGGCTTAGATAAATTTTGAACTCTTTTTGAATATTTATAAGTATAATAATTATTAACCGCTCCGTTCCCTAAGTTTGGCTCATTTGTGCTGATGCAATAACGTAAGTGCTTGAGTAGCAGCAAGACACATTGTACATCGCGTTGCATGAATATCTCACGGTGATTCTGTACATTCTGTTTCGAAGTGTGGTTACTTGATGTAGCCAGCTATCTTGTTCAGAGCAACTAAAAGCGAATATTACTGCTCATACGCGCTCATATACTGCAAATATATGTACAAGGTGGCGCAAAAGTAATCCTCCTATCAGAAAATGCTATAAATTTTGCGATTGGCCCCTAAAGTCAGTTCTGTTTTGACAGTTGTGTAGTAAACACATGCGAAATACACGTTAATAAACAATGTTACGCTACACTGCTCCAGAACGCGGAATATTGCTGACTATTTATTTGACCAATAATCGGTCGGGGCCAAACGGGTACTGTGAATGGTGAGCGCTACAGAGCAATGATCAACGAGTTCTTTTTGCCGCAACTTGATGAATTGGGATTGGAAAACATGTGGTTCCAACAAGACGGTGCAACAGCACACACTGCACGTGCCACAACCGATATGCTGAACATCGGAAGCTTACTTTTGCGCCACCTTGTATATAGTCGTACATATGTATGCGCAAACAGCTACTCAGCAATATCGCTGACAGATTGACTGTTTGGCTTAGTATCTGCACGCAATTTCAATTAACAGCTAAAAGCCAATTCCAATTCAAAATATCAAGAGACCTCACATAAAGAAAGATTTTTTTGATGTCCACCACTGTAAAAGTATCTGGAACACCGATTTGAAAGCTCCAATTTAAACTATTTGTGGCTATTCCAACATAAATAATCTTTTGCTTGTCTCTTCCTTTGTCCTTGGCAGTATATACAGGGTGGCTAATGAAAGCCGCTACCAAAAAAAAATTAAATAACTTTTTTTCTATTTAATGAATCTGGTTAATTTTTTTTTTATTTTGCAGATTGACTTTTACATTTAACAAAAATGGATAACTGGGACACTGAAACAAGAATTTGGATTGTCCGCCGCTATCACGCACTGGAGTCCGTAGTTTCGGTTCAAAGAGAGTATAGGCGCACGTTTGGCTGCAATCCTCCGAGCAGATGGACCATAATAAAACTTGTAAACAATTTTGCCGAGCATGGGACAGTCAACAGAAGACCTTACCATCGAAACCCTTCAGTTCGAACGGAGGAAACAATCGCTGCTGTAGCTGCTGCCATACAAAACAATCCACGTGTTTCGACAAGAAGCTTATCTGCTCAAATGGGTGTAAGCAGACAGTCATTACAGTCAATTATGCACAAAGATTTGGACTTATTCTCATATAAAATTCAAATGGCCAACAAACTGAACGCTGCAGACTTGCCGATTCGCTTGGAATTTTGCCAGAAGATGCTTCAAATGGTGGAAGAGGATGGAAACATGTTGAACTGTCTTTTCATGTCTGACGAGGCCCATTTCGATTTAAACGGCAACATAAACAAACAAAATTGTCGAATATGGAGTGCTTCCAACCCACAGATACTCCATGAGATGGAATTGCATCCACTTCGTGTCACAGTGTGGTGTGCAGTTTCATCACGCTGCATTGTCGGGCCCTACTTCTTCGAAGAAAACGGTCACACCGTTACGGTTACTGGAGACCGTTACTTGAGCATGTTGAGAGAGTTTTTCTATCCAGAATTACGCCGAATGAGAATTTCTTTCAACTCTGTGTGGTTTCAGCAAGATGGTGCAGCTCCTCATATAGCCCAACCTGTTATGACAGAATTGCGACGAAAATTTCCCAACAAGCTGATATCCAGAAACTCCACATTCCGTTGGCCACCCAGGTCGCCTGACCTTACTGCACCTGACTTTTTCTTGTGGGGTTATTGCAAACAGGAAGTCTTCAAAGCAAAACCAACAAATTTGAATGAACTAAGGCAATCCATTAGAGAAACAATTGCGGCTATTCCTGTCTCAACTCTCCAAGCAGTAATGAACAACTTTTTGGTAAGATGCCGCACATGCATCGACGAGAAGGGGGGGCATTTAAATTCCATTATTTTTAAAACTAATTAAGCTATATTTAATAAAATTTAATGAGCTTTAACATGAATAAAAGAAAAATGAATTCCATACACTGAAAAAAAAAAATTATTTGAGTTTCTTAATGTAGCAAAATTCATCAGCCACCCTGTACTTGTAAATACATATGTGAATACATGTACATTAGAGCGTATCACCAAAAAAAAGTCAGCCGTACCTCCCCTCATATGAAGTGTTTTTGAAAAACATTTAAAAAAAAAATTTTTTTTTTTTCTGGCAACCCTAGATGTCGCCCAATTACATTTTTCTTCATATATTTGGCATTTGTTGTCGGATTTTAAAGTGTGACACATCAATTTTTTTGTTTCAAAGAGGAGGTTTTTCTCAAGAAAGTTCATGGAGCTCATGAGTTTCGTTGTGGTACTTACCCACCATATCTCAGTTTCTACCACCCTAATGAAACAACCTAATGTCAGTTAATTGAAGACCGTAAAAAATCATAAATCTTTTGCGAAAAAAGTATTTCGATTCAATCAGTAGAACCAGAAATATAACACAATTTATCTTTAGTCTAAAGCCATACAAGAAAAAGTAAATTTTATTTATTTTCGCCGCTCGCGAAACAGTTAGTGAATTGTTTGTTTTGTAACGGAAATTTTACTCCATTAAATTTTGTCGGGATTCAAGCTTGCTGTAATTCTGCCGGCTCTCGAGCTAAGATATAATGTGGCCCATGCGTTGTTCATCGGTGACCGCCATTGCAGATTCATGAACTGTATGAACAAATCGCTCGGTATTTTGGGAATGACAAGGATATGCTGTGAAAAAGATCAGTGAAAATGCCGATAAAAGAGAAGCAAAGAAAAATTAATGGTTTTAGTTGTGCATACCTGGTAATTCAATTATTCCATTGGAATATTTTAATGCTTCGAGGTGATCTTTCGCGAAGAAATGCAAGCATGGTGGATCAGATAAACAATAGTCCAGTTAATTTAAAAAAAAACGGTCTTCATAAAGAAAAATGTATAAAAAAAATAAGGCATCTAATGTATGGCTTTCAACTAAAAACAAAATTTGTTTTATTTCGAGTTCTACTGAATTAATTGAAGTACTTTTTTTGCAAAAGATTAACGATTTTTTACGGTCTTTAGTTTGCTGTTATTAGATCGGTACATTAGGGTGGTAGCAACCGAGATATGGTGGGTAGGTAACACAACGGAGCGCCTGAGATCAATGAGCTTTTTTTACGAAAAACCCACTCCTTGAGACAAAAAAATTGGTGTAACACACTTTCAAATCCGACAATAAATGCCGAAGATATGAAGAAAAATGCAATTGGTCGACATCTAGGGTTGCGAGAAAAAAAATAAAAATTTTTTTTTAAATGTTTTTTAAAAACACTTCATATGAGGGGAGATACGCCCAATTTTTTTTTTTGCCTGTAACGCGAGACGCTCTAATGTACATATATACAAATAAATGTCTGCTATAAGTTTATTGTTAATTTTCAATTTTCCCCCGGGAGGTGTTTTGTAAATTTTTCCAATGAAATGTGTCAAATAAATTTGCTCATAATAAATGCAACTGTAATTATTACTTCTCACACATACACACACAGATGTACATAATTGTCTGTGTGTGAACACTTTGATAAAGTGTCGAAATCCCCTTTGTATAGTTAAGCAAGACCATCAACGTATAAATGTAGAGTAAGTTAGGGTATTGCGGTATGGGTTGGTAAAGTGATATACCTGCGTATTTCCTAAATTATTCATGTCTCAGCAAGAATATCTTCTTTACTATAATGGTAACGGCCAAAAACCGCTACTGCAAAGCAACGGCCCGCATTGGTCAACTAGGTGGCTATCAGTGTGAAAAAACATTTTCCATCGTGCGGTCGTCAATTATTTAGAGCACTCTGTAAACAAGGATAATCCCGAAATGTTTTTAGGTTGTCAACTTCTTATATTTTATTTTCATTTTTAGTAAATATAGGTACCAATATTTCAAGTGATTACTTAGTATTTTCAAATTAATTTTGGTGAACAAATTGTTCGTTCCTTTAAAGCTCGAGTTTGGGTAATGTGATATGGTAGAAGTAGTTCAATGTGGAACAGGAGTATGAGAAGTATAAATTTCCTCCAACTAGGATTTGAAACATTGATGACACAGGGGTGTCTATCACGCCAAGTAAGCATCCGAAAATGTTAACTACAACAGAAAAGCAAACTGGGTGCAAAAGATCAACAGAAAAAGAAAACCTTCTCCACTTTTGATGAAACATGCTCTTCCTTTTTCCGAATCAGCTTGTCACATATCTAAATGGATGCAAATTACCATTTCTGCAATGTGGCTGGATTATCTCATGCGGTTTACACAGCTTTCATAAGAGAGCCAAGTTTGTGGTATAGTGTATGACATTACCCCCCCTATTTTGACAAAACGTTTTTTTTGACTTTTTATAGGTTTGAATAAAAATCATCCAGAATACTTAAAATAAATCGATCTCGTCTTGGAATGTGCTTCACAATACTGGAATCTATCGAATTATATGATTGTCTACCTGTCTACTTAATAAAATGTTGAGTAGCAGCCGAAAAAGGTATGCCTATATCACAATAACCTAACTTACTCTATGTATGCCTATATAATTTATCACTTTTTCACTTTTAATATTGCCTTTTGTTGTTAATTAAATTTAAATAAAGGGAAAGAGTAAATGAGCATTATAAATTTTAATATTGCAACTGTCCTGTAGTGGCAAGCCAATGTCGTCAGCAAACATTCTAGTTCATTAATGCGCAATTCTAGGCTTATTCTTACCCTTTTTTCTTGCGACTAGAGTGGAAAAAGTTTCGAAAAGAAAAGTGTAAGCAAATATTTTCTGATTAGAAAATAGAGATTTATTACCTAAAGAAAAACCTATACATACACCAGAGTCATACCAGCCGTCATACAGTTACTGTACCACTTCATGGCAGGTTAGTTCATTTTTGGTTTAAAAATACACGAAAAATTCAAAATTACATTACGAACATTATGTTATTGAAATTTCAGTCATCAGATATAAAATATATGTCATCAGATAAAAATATAGTCGCTTTTCATAGCAATTTCACCCTTGGAAAACATTTCCAAAAAAGTAATTTTCTTCTTTTTTAATATTATTATTTTTTAATTGAATTTTATAATTGATTTCACAGGGCTAAATCTTTAAATTTTCTTTAAACATTTTATGGAAAATTTTAAAATTTAAATATTAATCTCAGATAGAATTTAATGCATACTTACAAATGTATCTTTACATAAAATTAAGGAAAATTAGCTTTTCATGGTGAAAATTTTAAGTTTCGGAATTCTTTGCAAATAACCATAAAGATAACTTGCTTATGAAATTTTAGTACATAATGTGCAAGTTCTTAGTAACTCTCTCTCTCTTTATGGCGCGATATACAACAGGTATATCATCATAAACCTCCTAAGAGATTTTTGCGCCAAGCTTCTCTTCCAATTTGTGGTGTGCCGATTTGAATTTTCCCTACAAATTGGTGGGACCTACAGTTTTTTGCCGACTCCGAACGGCATCTACAAAGGAGACGAATTTTTGCTGAGAAGCCTGTCATGGCAGAAATACACTCGGAGAGTTTGCCAAACCACTGCCGAGGGGCTACCCCGTTTTGAAAAACTTTTTTCAAATCACTTTTGATGTTACCTGTACCAGGGCTCGAACCATGGACCTTCGGTGTGGTAGGCCGGCAACACTACCTTCACACCACGGCGGCTTAGTAACTAGATTGTTTAAAAAGTGATATTTTAACCTCCATGTTATTGTATGTGCCTCTGCTCGCGAATTTCGTTGTTGCAGCTTTTAAAGAAATTCATTGTTATTTTATTTATGAAAAATTCATTTCACAATCACAATAAATCAACCACGAAAAATAACAGCACTTCAATATTTGTTTTGAGAATTTTTTCAAAACTTTTTTATTAGAAAGAGTTTATTTAAATTATTCCAAAGCGAAATGCTATTTACAATTGATTGGACAAATGATCGTTTAGTTCTGCAACCCAAATGTACTATTTAAACCACGAAATTGTCAAAACGATTTTGATTTTACTATCAGAACTATTATTTACAAGAAAGTTTTAAATTTAATTAAATTAAATGAATATTTAAAAATTTAGAATATTAGTTGAAAAGAAAGTTAAAATGTAAGACGGCGTTGTTATGTATCTCGTGTATGTATATATGTTTCTGCTTAATAGAAACGTTGCAGTCGCTCAGACTGGTATGAAAAAGCTCACAAAATTCTATTTAATGAACTAGAATGTTTACTAACCAGTTTGGCAGCTGACTGCAGGGTAGTTGTAATGACTGCTGTGTGATGTTAATTAAATGCAAGGAGACTTCAAGTTAAAAGCTTACGTGTGAGAAGTCATAATATTTATTTATTTTTTAGCTATTTATTTTGCGTTTATATGTAAATAAAATAAGGTTAGGTACAGAAGAGAGGGAGACATAAGGCGACTGAACACATATTTCAAAAATAACAAGAATGCAAAGTATGCAGACTTTGAAATTCTGTAAATAAAATAAAATAAAATAAAAAAAAATTTTATTAAAATAAATTATTCTTGGCCTTGAGCTCGTTTCATGAATACCTTAAAATAAAATAAAATAAAGTACAATAAAATAGAATAAAATAGAATAAAATAGAATAAAATAACATAAAATAAATAAAATAAAATAAGACCAAATAAAATAAAATAAAATTAAATAAAATAAAATAACGTAAAATAAAATAAAATAAAATAAAACAGGATAAAATAAAGTAAATAAAAATAAAATAAGATAAAATAAAATAAAATAAAATAAAATAAAATAAAATAAAATAAATAAAATAAAATAAAATAAGATAAAATAAAATAAATTAAAATAAATTAAGATAAAATAAAATAAAATAAAATAAGATAAAATAAAATAAAATAGAATAAATAAAACAAAATGAAATAAAATAAAATAAAATAAAACAAAATAACATGACAATGAATGAGCTCAAGGCCACTTATAATTTTTCTACGGCGAAAATCATTATTGTTTTTTGTTTTTTTTTTAATAAATTATTTAATTATTAAAAGTTTTTAAGTCTCTAAAAATTTTTCTTTTCTATTCAATAAAAGATGAAATAAACTAAAATAAAATAATAAAATAAAATAAAATAAATAAAAATAAAATAAAATTTAACAAAATTAAATAAAATAACATAAAACAAGATAAAATAAAGTGGAACAAAATAAAATACACTAAAACAAAATAAAATAAAATAAAATAAAATAAAATAAAATAAAATAAAATAAAATAGAACAAAATAAAATAAAATAAGTATTCATGAAACGAGCTCAAGGCCAAGAATAATAATTTTTCACTTTTTGAATTTTTATGAAAATTATTATTGTTTTTATTTATTAATAATCATTTTTAATTAATTATTAAAAGTTTTTTTTTTTTTTTTGATTGAATAGAGTAGGAAAAATGTTTAGAGACAACTGCCATAGCTTTTCTTATAGATCCATTTCGGAAGCTGCTAGACTTCACTCATCAGAGAAATTTTGGCACGCATTGCTAATCATTAAGCTAACAATATGCTGGTTTTGATGTCATCTAAACTCCTAGTTCTATTCTTAATAACCATATGCAGGAAGTTCTTTTTTTACCATATGCCTGAACCACTTCCGCCATTTGACGGTTAGTAGTGTGATCTTGATGGATTTTTGACAGATCTGTTTTATCATCAGAACTGCCTTACCGTGTGCTCTTGGTTTTTTGTTATTGCTTTTTTTATACCAACAATTTTCTTGATTTACGGCCTGTACATTTTCAAGTATTCATGAAACGAGCTCAAGGCCAAGAATAATAATTTTTCTCTAAAATAAAATAAAATAAAATAAAATAAAATAAAATAAAATAAAATAGATAAAATAAAAAAAAAAACAAAAGAAAAATAAACTAAAAAAAATTAAGTTAATTAAATAAAGTATGCATGAATATAATTGAACCCAAGACCAAGAATAATATGTTTTATGAAAATTGTTATTGTTTTTAATAATTTAAAAAAAGTTTTAACTAAATAGAAGTGGTAAATTTTAGAAACAACTGCTATAGCTTTTTCTATAGATCCATTTCGGAAGCTGCTAGACTTATTCATCATAGAAATTTTGGCACGCTGTGCTCACCATTGAACTAACAGAGCACTGGTTCTCTGTCAGCTAAACTCCAATTGCTATTCACTTTACCATATCTATGAGCCACCCCCCGACATCTGGCGGTCAGTAGTTATACTTTAAAAATGTACAGGCTGTGAATGCAACAATTCAAATCATTTGAATTGTTGGTATACAAAATAAAAAACGAAAATAAAATAAAAGTAGATAAAATAGAATAAGGATATATTAGTACAACAATAAGAAATTCTCTTTTACACTAGAAAAAGTTATGTTTTAAATTAGTTAACTCTAAAACTGTTAAGGCGTTTTTTGTTCAGTGGTTTACCCCATTCGTGGAAAATATCTTGGGAAGCAGTAAGGAATGTCAGTAAATCTAATTTAAGTGCAGTTAAAAGCCGCTACTTATTTGTTACAGAGCTGATGGCTTTCAGTGCTAAAAGTGCTGCAATAGTATATATGTATTTATAATTTAGTTATGAGAGTGCATATGACCCACGTGCGTTGTATATGTAGAATGACTACATTGCTACTTAATTTCACATTTTTTTTATCTTACCCACTAATTGCAATTGATTGTTTCTAAATTAAGCTTTCAACTGCCATCAAAATAATTGACAAGGAACAAAATTTTTTATACAAATTCATCAAACTATGTATGCATGTATGTTTGTGGTAAAGATGCAATTTCTTTTGACTTTTATAATACCAAAACCTTCGGGACTTCGTGTGGAAATAATATGTAAATACCGTTTTTGTATTTAAGAAAAATTTATTAATATGGTACTACATGCTAAAAAGATTGAGCGAGATTTTAATCGTGCTTTTGAAAAAAACATAAAAATAAGCCGAGCGTATTTTGTGTAGATTTTGTAGAGGATGACCACATTTATTTCCTCATCGAATTTCAATTGTCTAGCATGCATATTTGCAAAGATGTGCGCTATCAATCGTATAGGCTAACCCACTCAATATACTGAAATAAGAACTATTCCATCCTTTAAGGTAAACAATCTTTTAAGTCGGTACCAAATTTTATTTCAACCCGTTCATTTGTTTAGGAGTCCATCGCGGCTAAAATTTGTTACACTAGAAATATATGTATATAATAGATAATGATTTGTGGGGTCGGATAAGAGCGGACCAATATAAACTACTTACATACAATCGATTGGTCCGAAAAATCGGTTTTGGGCTTTGATTTCTGAAATTAAATAGTTGGGATCATAAAAAGTTACAACTTTTGCGCTTATTACATAAGTAATATACATAGTGAAAATCAGTATGATTGGACCATGCAATCGATTGTTTCGATAAATGGGGCTTGGACTATAAATTTTCTTATTAAAAAAGTTTTAAGTCAAACTTTGCAATATTGAAGCTATAGCTTCTTATGTGGGGACTCTTGGCGAAGGCGAGTGAATAAAAAACCGACAAACGGAAATGCACACATACACACAGCATACTTGCGCAAAAATCTAAGTGCTTTTGATTTTAGCACAGTGTTTCAACTGTTCACTATGAGATTATAGCATGCTTTTAGGCGTTGGTTAGTTACAGTGGGGGTCGTGCAATTGTACCGCTGCGTTACAAATGAAGTACAGAGGGGGTGTTCTGTATATGGGTGAGTGAGCTACAAGTATCTATAACAATGATATTTATAAGCTTCTTTTAATGCAAAAAAACTATAGCTTCTGACGGCGGTACCGCCACCGCACCTCTTTTTTTACTTTACAATAAATAGCAAAAAGTAAAAATCGTAATTCTTATTAATTACTCTTTCTTTGTGATACACCTTTTTCGGCTTTCTGCCATCTTCAGCGAACTAAAATTGACACTGAAGATGACAGAACACTGAAACCAATTATTTATTCACCTTTTATTTTAACAAACGAATCTAGCACTATAATGCTTCCTTTAGAAAATAAATAAAAAATATTCTAGAATTAAGTATTTGCCAGTCCCGATTGTTGCATTGTAAGCTTTTCGGGCGTGACATGCCTCGTGCCTTCGCTCATCATGCTAAAATATCACTCATACGCAATGCAACCCTCAAACCAAACTCATGGTATAATGACAAAGCAAATTAATTATAAATTAGCTGTTTTGTCAATTGAATTTATGTTTCCTTAATGATTTATTAATAACCAACAACCGTGACATGACAGAAAAATATGCAATTATTTATAAATACATAGGTTATATACAAAAATACATAAATTAGTTCCATAACTTTGTATACAAAATAGCAAATCACGTAAGGAAGTTTACTTACAAATTACATAAATCAAACTATCGTTGGCTGGTGGGGGCGAAACATAACATGTTGATTACTATTGTACTTGGCTTGTATGCTCAACTGAAAACAAGAACAATTGAATGCTACCGCAACTGTCGCGGCCAACCACTAAGCAGTCACTCACTTAGGAAACGCTAATTAGAGATGAAGAATGAGTTTGAGGTTTTCATGTATGAACGACCATTGAGCTGAGGATGCTTTAATCAAATAATATTATATTGTTTGGTGTATTAATCATTTGTTTTTGTGTGTTGCAGTTATAGAAATATCAAATTAATTAAATTTCTCGTGTATTACTCGCATTAGTTTGTGCACCTCTGATACACCTACACACACATGCACACACGCAAACACACAATTATCAGGATGTCGATTACAACCTTGTACTTATTTTAGTTTTAATGTCGCTGGTAAAACCAAATCAACCACAATGTCAACAACACCAGCGACAAGGATAATGAGCAATGGCACGCTGCAACGGCGCTGATAAATGGATAATTTTATGTGCAACTACACACATAAGGACACTGGTAAATATGCGCAGTACATTTGGCTGTGGTGTGTGTGTGGATGTGTACATGCCCTGCAGTCAAACCAACTAGTTGCAAACTACTTTGGAACTAGTACATGCACCAAGCCCAACTAGTAAGCCAACTGTCATATTTCCATATAAGCAACTGATATTATTATTTATGGCGATGTCCTACGAGAGGTCAATTGTCAGATTTCGACCAAAACATACCCAGTCATCTACTACTCATGAAATACTAGTTTGCATATAGGGGAAATATACTAGTACCGTACTGGTCGTAAAATACCAATTTCATAGTAGTTCAGTATGGAAGGAAATGTACTAGTAAAATTGCTGTGTAATCATACCAGTATCATACTAGTCGAAAAAATACTACTCCAAATGTGGAGCAAAACCTCTAGCAGGGATTAAAATAAGAAAATGGCCTCATCAATACATCATTTTTTCATAATTTTCGCTTTGAAAACCCTCGATTGGGGATTGCAAAACATAAACTATATCTTTGGATTATTTCATAAGCTGGTTGCGAATTACAATAGCATGCAATGCAAATGAAATGAACCAAAGAAATAATTACAGCTTATGCCGCTTAAACACATACTATAAAAATTATAATCGTATACTAGTATCGACCGGACTTTTTCTGACTAGTATGATTTCAACCAGAAAATTATAGTTGGATACTAGTATGTTTACTGACTAGTTTGATATTTCACTGCAGCGTATATCTGCATTTAGAGTAATATTTGTTGTACGATGCAGGCATACAAGCGCGCGCTAATAATCCTTTTAGTTACATGACACAAGTTGACTTCAGCAGCTCAAGCCAATCTGCACGGATTATTATGATAATATTGTTGTAGTAGAGATTTGCCAGCGTGTACATTTGCCTTACGCTAATGAAATATTTTATTTAAAAATTAATTTGTAATGGCTGCGTGAAGGTTTTAAACAAAAACCTTAGATATTGAATGTGCGATAACAGGTAGTATACAGAAGTATAATAAAAATTGAAAACAGACATCAGTTTTCGTCAAACGATAAAGAATTGTGCCATATTTACTATATTTATTTTTGAATAGCAGACCCGGCAGACGTTGTCCTGAATATAATTTTGGTTGCCTCCATTTAACAAGTTGTACTCTCTTCGCTCCCCACTTGGCGCTTCCTCGTAACTTATTCCTATATTTTAATTTTTCTTTCTACTTTTGCTTTTCCTCTATCCCCATGTCCCGTTAGTTTATTTTACGCTCTTCATTTTCATTCAATACCTTCTCCTATTCTCTATTTATCTATATCCTTCTTCTCCCTTTTCCTCTGCTGGTACTTATATGTATGAGTCCTGTAAAATAATGATTAGTAATCCTAATGATTACCGGTTTGATTGATAACTTTCTTGAGAATCTATTTAATGATTGATTACCAATTACTTTTTTTGTTTTCTTTGATTTTTTCTAGTTGTAATCAATAAATAATTTCCTTTTCTTGAAAAACAATTTAAATAATCGTCAACAATTACCAGTTAATTGATTACTAATTACTAATCAAATTTAACAGGTCTAATATGTACATAGTTTCGCAAATATAACGGTCTAACTTTTTTTGTTCTTGGTACCGCTCACTTTTTCCAAGGTTTTTTTGATACATAGAACACATATCTGCATATATAAACAATAGCATTAACTTGAAAGACATAAATTCATAGCTGCATCGATTTGCAGCTTGATATAACTTGCGGACTTTTCAAAAAACTATATACAGCCTGTGTCATGCCCAACGAACTCCTGGACGCTCCGTGAGAGTTTCAGAGAAATCGACTATAAACTGTGGACATTAATGAAGCGCAAACAAAACAAAAAATATGTAGGCGTGGTTCTGCCCACTTTTCAAAAACTATTTAAAGTTTAACCAAAGGACACATATATCCAAATATCATTGATTTGGACCAAATAAGTGCAGAGTTATGACGAATTAAAATTTCATATAGCCTGGGGTGTGGCAGGGCCCATTTTTCCGAAACTATATATAGCCTATGCTTTAACCAGTGATCCCAAGAATATATTCTGAAAATCTCATAGAAATCAGTTAAGTACTTTGGACGCCTATTAAGGACACACAGACACATATTCATTTTTATTTATAAAATGTAACAAATTTTAATCGCTTTCGATCAATTTTGGTAGAGACTAAAAGATTGTTCAACTTTAAAGATGGGGTACTTTTTATTTCAATATATTGAATGGGCGTGGCATCGGTAAGCCGATAAATTTTTTGATACAGCATATCTTTGTAAGTATTCATGCTAGAAAGTTGAAATTCAATGAGGAAATAAATAACAAGTATTATTTTTCAATGTAAATATCTATGGAAGTGTTAATGTTAGAGCAATAAAACTTAGAAAGGCGATGCATGAGTTTAATCTCTAACACCTTATGGAAATTGTGATGACTTCTGTTTAATTTCAACATCTTGTCGGAAGATTTTATGCCATCCCATATGATTTGAAATCGGCACCAAATATTGTCAGCTTTTTTCTATTTATATATTTGTTTCCTTGGTTTTATCAAACTTAGTGGAAGGTATTATGAATAAAGAAATGTACCACAGTATATTGTACTTTGATGATGAAGATACTGTGTTTCAATATGACAGCTATCCAAAGCACTCATCGAAACTGGTTTGGAATTGGCTGCATACTGGGTCCTTCTCCACAATGATATAGCCAGCGCAAATCTGAACCGAAAAGAAAATTTAAGATTGCTTGTAAAACGATCTTTGGCATAGAGTTCAGAACATTTGGGCCGATATCCCTATAGAAACGTCTTTTATAAACCGGATTGAAAGCATGCTAAGACGCTTGAAGGCTGTCCTAAAGAGCAAAGCAGGCTTCACAACCTGCTAATTAGAGAGGAATCTTTAAGAAAATATACTATAGTGCAAAACTGATGTTAAAGGAAATCTGCTGTTAAGGCTCAAGTTTTTGTTGTTATTTCTACTTTCGTATATATGTTTTTCGGTATAATAAGATATACATAGATACAAAAAATGGTATTATATTTCACAAAAACTTATATGTTCTAGTTTAAAGTGTTAACTTTTTCTCCAAAGTATATAAAATTTTGTATGACTGTGAAAGAAAAATTTTTGGGAGATATTCCTCCAATATACCAAGCAGGTAAACTAAGAATATGAAATGCATCCTAAAAATCGCGACTTAGAGGTCACAGAAGATATTTTTTCTATAGGTATAGGCATTAGGGTGGGTCGATTTGTATGGACGAAAATTAACCGATATCGCGCCATCGATTTTTCGATAGGTTTTGGGCTCAGGAAAAAAATTTTATTTCGGGTTTTGGGACTTGTTTTGGTCGAAAAATCGACTTTTCCAAAACCCGAAAGTAAATTTTTTTTTCAAAAAACTGTTACCGCCAACGTTTTTAGCGCATGATTTTAAGTGGGACAGGAAATATGAGACAAACATTAAAAAAATGGCGAAAGGGTAAATTTTTTGACCAAACACTCTCCAAAACCCAAAAAATATTTTTTTTTTCAAAAACTGTTATCGCCAACGTTTTTAGCGGACATTTTTGGGTCGGACAGAGTATACATGAAAATTTTAAAATCAAATTTTTTTAGTAGGTCATGAAAAAAATCTTAAAAATCAAAGTCGAAAAAAGTCAAAAAAATTAAATTTCGCAGGCTCGAATATTATTTTTTTGGGTTTGCGTAGTGGAACTTTTATTTTCCTGAGCACAAAACCTATCGAAAAATCGATGGCGCGATATCGGTTAATAAATCGACCCAGTCTAATAGGCATACATTTGCCAGAAACTTAATTTCTTCTGGCTACACCCTGCAAACGCTTTTAGCAACATTTGACGACCACGATTTAATGCTTCTAGGAATGCATAAATTACCAGCTATAATCAATTATAAAAACTCAGCAAAATATATAAAAAAAATTTCAATTCAAGAAAATGTCCATGTTGCCTAGCGTTTTTTCGCTATATCGTTTGCCAGTGTATATTTTAAAATGTAAAGCTAGAATCTACCACCAATTGTTTTTGAGGTTTGGCTCGTGTTGATGAAATAACCAGCAAACGAGTAAGGAAATGAAAACGAACACAATTATTCACCCCTATTATGGTTGTAAATATTAACCAAAACAATATTGATGTGCATACATTGGCAATGCTAATTCAGTTGCTGGTTTGTTCGCATCAATATTAGTTTTGTCAATATTGACAACCATAATAGGGGTGATTGAATACCTAGTAGTGATCTTTGCGTGTTATGTTATTTACTTAACTCTCGGCGCGGCTATGCTATTAACCAACGAGAACCAGATTACTGTTTTCCTTTCGTTGAAAACTCTTTACAAAACATCTGGTAATGGCCTTCGAAATTAGGAATTTTTTACATAATTTGTTTGCTGTCCAGTTTTGCTTAAAAACACGTTACGAGGTATCCACATTTTATTGCTATAACTTTCTAAGTTGCAGATATATTTTGTTTTAAATTTTACAAACAAATTTTAGAACACATTGAAAAGGTTACTGGTTTCTAATAATTTGACCAAAAATTATTGAACTTTTTCACCATATTTCATCGACCAGGGTTTTTTTTCGATTTCGGCATTTAAATTTTGCTGTATAATCCAAAAAAAAAGGGTCGCGACCATGCTCATTCTCAAAAAAGTATATTTTTAAGTACACGGACACTTTGGAAGTAAAAGTTAATTGATAAAAGGATACTTTAAGGGATTATATACAAAGTTGAGGTGAAAATGTGAGCTAAGTTCGTAATTGTTTTAAAGGGTTCTATGCAAATTTTACTCGAAAAGCGAATGACAATTTATTGGTAGTACTATCGAAGAAAAAAAAAAAGAATTAAGTTATAAAAAATATTAAAAATTGTCGGAGTTATGGTCCCTTCCCCGAAGAGCGTTTTTTTTGCAGAGGCTTGCGGTGAACACTCTCCAAGGTAATCCGCTCAACAGAAATGAAAAAAGTAAAAAAATTATTGGAGACAAATCTATTGCGGTGTCTTTGAACGATTTTGTTACCCTAAAAAAATTTGTTTTCCAATACAAGTAACCATGTTTAAAAAAAATCGATTTTTCATTCGTTCAAAATTTAAAAGAAAATTGATTGCAAAGAATCGAAATTTTTTAAATGAAAAAGTAATCATTTAAGGACACTATACTGTCAATACGAAAAATTAAAAAAATATTATGAAAATCGGAAAGTTTTTGAGATATCACGTTCAGTGCAACGGGACTTTTCAAAAAATTTCATACCGAAATAATCGCGTTTAAAGAAATGTATTAAGTGCTTATAGATGAAACCAGCACGCTTCAAACCGCTGTAATTTCAAAACTGGTGCTCGAAAGTATGTACTTCCAGAATATGCAAAGAAAAATTGTTTGATTTTTCAAACACTAACTTTGTATATAACCTCTTAGCAATGATTTTGCCCACTATGTTCGCCTAAGATACTTTAAAAAATCTTGTATCGTATATAAAATTATTGATTCTTCTGACAAAACATTAATTGTAAATGAAGTATTGCGTGTGCCAATTTTTTTTATGAAACTTAAATGTGAAAAATTATTATTCTTGGCTTTGAGCTCGTTTCATGAATACTTAAAAGGTTTTAATTCAAGCTTAAAAACCCCAATAAGACAATTCAAAATTTGTTGAGGCTACCGTATTCACAGAGGTATGATCAATGGCTTGATCAATTTCCCTTTTCCTCCTGAATATTTTTAGATATACTCGTATAAATAAGTAAATACCGCACTGCCGTTGCATGAATGAAATTAATTTACCTTGTGTGCGTGCCACTGCTAGGTATAGTCTCTACATATAACAACATTGTAACAGGTCGATGTCTGTACATTGCAGATATTTAAGAAAAATCGATAGGAGGAAATATTATGTTTTTGGCTTTCTATCGCATTCGTTTTCAATCTCAACTAAATATTCTGACTTCACTTTCGGTTCTATTATAATTACGTCTCGGCTTGTAAAAACTGTTTTGCTTACTGGGTTATAAACACGAAATACCCCTCAGTAGCTCCGGATAATCGACAAGAATGCATTTCTCTGACTTCTTGTCCCATTTTCGCCTTTTCTCTTTTGGAATATGTACCATCACTGTGCTAGAGAAAAAACGAATGTGACTCACGGAACCATTTCAAATTTCATAAGGCGTGTTTCCACTTAGCGCCGCTGCCACAGTACGATTCTGCAGCTATACCGCTGTAGTTGTAGCTTCACCCCAGAAACGTTTACCTAGCTTTCCAACAAAAAGTAAAAATCTGGCCTTTTCGACTATTGTGCGATTGAACCTCTCGCACAATCCGTTTTATTGAGGTGTGTAAGGTATGGTTCCCTGGTGAATTATTCCTTGCAGTCACAAAACTCGAGACCATTATCAATTCTTAAAACCTGGACCTTTTTGTTTGGATTTCTACATGTGCCCTAAATTCTTGAAGTATTTCAACGCTTCATTTTGTTGATTAATGAAGTAAACGAAAGCCATTCGACTGTGATCATCAACAAACAACAAAACTTATTTGGATCCTCCTATGTAAACATTTTCGATAGGAGGGACCACCAGGTTTTAAAATTTTTGTTTGTTTGTTTGTCTGTCTCTCTGTCTTTGATTTGAATGGGACTTTTACCGTTATATTACCTGACGCTTAACTTAAAATTTAAGATATCACTTGCTCCGATAGCTCAACGAGTTTCTAAGATATCGACGGCTATATGCACCAAGGTGTCCCAAATGTGTTTATTAAAAAATGGGTATTAAACGAAAGATGATAATGAGTGCTGAAATAAGCGATGTAATTAAGTTCCATATCTTATCTTGTGAAGGATATAATGATTAAAATCGAACTCAGTCTATTATTAGTTCTGATACGCAGCGAAGGGGGCCGGTTTTCTAGTAGCATATACAATTTAATATTAAATAAATAATGAACAATAAATAAGAGATAGTAGATTATGATCAATAGATAGTAAATAACAGATAATATATGGTAATAATTGCATTATATATATTATTAAAAATTATAGATACTGGGTAGAAGATGATAAGTAACAATTAGAAGATAATGTATTACCGATTAAGGGTAATACTTGTAAAAAAGCTGATTAATAGTCAATAGCAGATAACAGATAATATATTACTTATAATGCTGGATAGACCCATTGACATTTCCCACAAAAAAAAAAAATCAAAACTTAGCTACAGATTATGCCAAAACAAATCAACAGTAAATAATTTAAAATCGATCAGTAGATAGTACCCAAATAGCTCAAATCATCACCATACTGGTGCCATATCATAACCGTACCGATATCATAGCTTTCCCATGGATCTCCTGAGCTAGCTATAGAACAGAATCGATTTTATTCACAAGTTGCTTAGTGCGTACGAATAAAAAACTTCCAAATATATAAACTGTGGTAGACTATATTTAACAAAATACAGCTAAGTGGCGACTATCCTTGACTATGGTACTATTTCCCGTTAACTGAAGATTATGGGCAGGTCATATAAGATATCGTGATATAAGGAGAACCAAATACGTACATATTAAACTCTACTTTGTTCTAGTAAAAATTATTTACAATTGAAGCAGGTGTTGTCTGCGTTACCTATGTTTAACAACAGCGCAGTTCAAAAGATTACTTCTAGGTTTAGTCAACCGCCCCTTGGGTAGTCTCTTTTTTATCTCTAAATATGTTCACCAAAATCTAGAATTATTAAAACTATACCGCAAAAGAAAATTCAAGTTCTAGTATCTTTATAAAACGAGCAGTAAGCACTTAGTTAAAATAATAGCAGCGATGTTGCTCTTGGTACATTAAGGATGTACTCGCTTGCACCAACGCTCATTTAACTATCACTCTCAGTCTATCCAGTAAACAACATTTTAACCAAACCCCACCTGATGCTTGACGTGGTAAATTTTGCGCCGACCTCTTTGTCGCCATTTATGTAGTCCTTGCTAAGCATCGAGCATAAGTAAGTACATACGATACACTTACACTCAGACAGAGGAATATCTGTGTGTTGATACTATGCAAAGCCAACAAGGACATTTTCGAGTGTTTGCATGGAATTTAAAATGTAAATTTTGTACCGTTTTGCTGGTGACGATAGTCATTTGCTTATCATTTTCTATTTTTAAAAAAGATAGGCGCGCCTGTTGAATTTACTTTTACTTGTGTCTACAGAGATGCTATGGGTAGTGCTGCATACATTAACACAAATGAAAGGATCAAAATACAGTTGAGCGAGGGGGTATACTTAGCTGAACATAGCTAACAAGGTATACTAAGTTTACTCGCCTAAGGATAGGTCAGAAAATAAAATAATAAACTAAAATAAAATAAAATTAAATTAAATTAAATAAAATGAAATAAAACAAATTAAAATAAAATAAACTAAACTAAAGTAAAATAAAGTAAAACGAAGTACACTAAAATAAAATAAATTAAACTAAAATAAAATAAAGTAAAAGAAGAAAGAATGCGCGGGTCGTGGGAGGTTAGGTTTTACTTGAAGACAAGAAGGAGTCCCACCCTCGGAGAGTTCCGCTGCTAGCATCTAGTAACGAGGGCTTAAACCCGGTTAGTGCATAAAGATTTCCTCCTCCCACGATCACAAAAAAAAAAAAAAAAAAAAAAAAAAAAAGTAAAACAAAGTAAAATAAAATAAAATAAAATATAATAAAGCAAAATAAAGTAAAATGATATAAAATAAAATAAGATAAAATACAATTAAATAAAATAAATTTAAATAAAAAAAAATATATTTAAAATAAAGCAAAATAATATAAAATAAAATAATAAAACAAGATAAAATAAAATAAAGAGCTGTGGCGGTTGTCTCTAAACAATTTTCCTACTCTATGCAATTAAAAACTTTTAATAATTACTTAAGAATGATTACTAATAAAATAAAATAAAATAAAGTAAAGTAAAATAAAATGAAATAAAATAAGATAAAATAAAAAAAGTAAAATAAGATAAAATAAAATAAAATAAAGAAATAAAATAAAGTAAAATATAGTAAAATAAAGTAAAATAATATAAAATAAAGTAAAATAAAATAAACTAAAATAAATTAAAATAATATAAAATAAAATAAAATAAAATAAATTAAACTAAAATAAAATAAAATAAAATAAAATTAAATAAAATAAAATAAAATAATATAAAATAAAATAAAAAAATAAAAAAACAAAATAAAATGAAATGAAATTTAATTAAGTAAAATGAAATAAAACTAAATAAAATAAAATAAAACAAAAGAAACCAAAATGAAATAAAATAAAATAAAATAAAATAAAATAAAATAAAATAAAATAAAATAAACCAAAACAAAATAAAGTAAAATAAAATAAAATAAAATAAAATAAATTAAAATAAAATAAAATAAAATAAAATAAAATAAAATAAAATAAAATAAAATAAAATAAAATAAAATAAAACAAAATAAAATAAAATAAAACAAAATAAATACAACCAAATAAAGAATAATAAAAAATAAAATAAAATGAAACAAAATAAAATAAAAAAACCAATATAAAATAAAACAAAATAAAATAAAATAAAACAAACCAAAACAAAATAAACCAAAATAAAATAGGGTAAAATTACATTTAAAAAAATAAAATAAAATCAAACTTAAGTCTCAAATTATCAAGTTTAAGTCCCTTAGTATTTCTTTTATTTTTTGGTAAAATATTTCCTTTTAATCAGAAAAAATAACTGACCCTTAATTTATTTTAACAAACACTATATAAAAACATGTGCCAAGCTCTGATACAAGAACTGTAAATTTTGTTTTAAAAATGTAAGCAAAATTACCGAAATTTCCAAGAAATTTTATCAAAATATTAAATTTTTTCCACAGAGTTTTTAGTGTGTTTTGGTGTGTACATTCGAAATTGTTCGGCAAACAAAAGTTTGCATAAAGTGCCTACTCACAAAACGAAAAAAGAAAAGAAATTTAATTGCACAACTTCTTGCTAGCAGAGCATGACCACATTTAGTTCTCCGTTGCCTTGAAATTTGTTGGTAATTAGTTAAATATTTAATAATTTTTTTTTTTGTAGACGACAAACGAAGTTGGAGTAGAAGTAGAATGAACAACCATTAAATGCGTCAAATCCAAAGTTGCAACTACGCTCGTGTAGCGTGACGAAAACTTTACGTAGAAAACGCTAGAATAGCTTTTTGGGCGTCGCACTAAAATAGTTATAAATGAGTTTTTTAATGGCGTTTTAATTAGCGTTTGCTGTAGGCGTGTCAAGTTAGTGTTTCTCATTACAAATTTCCTCCGATGCACTTAAATGCTTGAATAGTTTCCAATTCAGAAAGAAAAAGCTGTTTTAGCATTACCCAGTATCCAGTTTTTTAATCGACTTGCAATAAAGGCTTAATCTAAGCTAAAACTCTTTCTTTCTTATTTGGTTTGAAGGTGCCTACCCACGCTAAATGCTCTTTATAATCTCAATACTGATGGAAATGAAATAGCTGATGAGATGACCATAAAATCTTTCGAAATGGTCGTATACGAAGCAGACACCAAAGTGCGACTACAATTGGGAAATCTACTAATGAGAATCTAAGCGCTTACTTTTAGGTTGAAGAATTTACCAACCGGTTGATTGCGAAGTCTCAAGGTCTATATGGCCACGTTTTGGTAGGGAAAGGACTAGCTTCATTCTCAAACCAAGTAAATCTGAAGTGAAATTTCTGGAAGCATGCTTGCTAACAGTCTGGAAGATGTGATTATTCCTACGTTCATATGTGAAAGTAAGTGGTTTAAAAAAGATTAAGTGAGAATTACCTGGATGGATGAAATTGTTGGTTGGGTTAATTAACATACGAGTATTTATATACTAAGGGGGATATGACATATAATAATATGATTATCGAGTTAAGTCTTGCGTAGTATTTCCCTCGACGAGAGTCCGTTTTGCTGAAATAGACTTTGTCCGTAACACCATTACTGTTAAATTTTTCTCAGCATTGTTCAGCCTAGCGAACCTTTTTGACCACAAAACCTATTTTAAATAGAAATATGAAACTTCTTAAATTCGAACAGTATATAATACATAAAAGGACTAGCAATAATTTCGCAATGATTTGCTGGCATAAGCTTTCTCTCTCTTGTTCCGCTCTTCTTTTGACTTCTCCTTGGTCTGCGTTTCACCATTTTTGTAGGATCCCTCTATCAAATTCGTTGTTGTTGTTGTTGTTAACAGTGCTTCGCCCTGCCCAATGGGCTCGATCACTCTAAATTGTCATCAGGCTCTACGAACGGAAGTCTGAGGAAACACGCAGCTTCCACAAGGTTGGACCAGAGTGATGTAGGTGTTAAAAGAGTAGGTTCGACTGAACAGGAGAAGAGACGTTTGGTATCGTGAGGGGACATACCACATGCAGGGCATGTGTTTGGTATGTTGGGGTTCAGTCTGGATAAGTAAGAGTTTAACCTATTACAATATGCAGATCGAAGTTGTGCTAGCATGACTCTAGTAGCATTCCCACAACAGCCGGTTCTATCGTACCAGACTGACCGGGGTTTTTTTTACCGGGGCAAGGGCTGTGATTTCAGTGTAACCCTGTCCAATCTTTCCCGTCTCACCCTTAAATTGTTATCCCTGGAAGCTGGGTTGCTCTATTGTCTCTTGTTACGGGCTGGGGTCGAACCCAACCCTGGACCAAGAGATTGGATCTGCTGCGTTTTCTGGAAGAAAATGTATATTAAACAGTCGCATTCGGTACAATGCGCCAAGTGTAAGAGATGACTACAGAAATCTGGATGCTCAGGTCTTAACCCTGCCATCCGCAGACCCCGTACTTTCTTTAGTATTTTCGAGGCACCATGCTGTACACGCCTAAGGGCGTCGCGCGGTACAAGTCGCTCTGGCTCTCCCCTACCGCCCCTACCAACTTCAAGTAGCCACAATGGTGCCTCAGTCTACACGACTGGCAAGACTGCTGCCATTCCCGCCTCTCCCACTACCGACTGTCGCTCACGCTCACCAGCGTCTCCATCTCGCACGGCCGACCAATACTCCTATCCAGTCCGGAATAGGCCAGATATGAGCATTTCCTAGCGGCAGTCCCTCTTTCTCTGTCCCCAATGCCCCCCCTGCCTCCAGCTTGCACATGGGGCAGGACCACCACCTCCTCGTACCTTTCACTACGTGCACCGTTTGTTGGCAAAGATTATATACGCCTGCGACATCGGTCAAGTGCAACAATTGCCTTGGCCTTGCGTTCATTACACATCACTTTGTACAATATAATCTATTTTCCCCTGACGTCGACCCCAGGGACTCTACCTTAGAATGCCAAGGCATAGTAGTCCGGTCAGGCGACGTCGACCTGCAAATTATAAACATCTACAATCCCCCTGCCACGTGTTGTCCTAGAGATTATCATCCCAACATTAGTGCGTTGCTAAGGGGCGATAACCGTCTAATCCTAAGCGACTTCAACGCACATCACTATCTCTGACACTCCAACTTGCCAGCAGACAGCATAGGACACGCAATTGCAGACCAAATAGACAACTCAGTATTCTGCACAGTCAATAGAGAGGCCCTCACTAGGGTGGCAGGTAACTGGCACAGTTCGCCAGACATCTCCATAACGAGCGCGGGCCTAATTAACTTCGGCATCTGGCGACCGATGCTTATATTCGCTTCAGACGACCTACCCATCCTACTCTCCGTTGAACGACCGACCGACTTCATAACGACTGATAAACTAACATACATTAACTTCACCAAAGCGGACTGGGACCGCTTTACGGACTATACAGAGCGCTCCTTCGCTGCCTTACCCACTTCGACAGACGTACGCAAAGGTGAAAGAGAGTTTCGCATTGATTGGTCATTGATTCAGCCTCAGCCCGATTTATCCCTGCAGGTAGAATACCAGAAATTCATCTGAATTTTCCTGCAGAAGCTGCGGCGATGACAAGAGAACGTGACCAAATGAGACTCATCAATCCCGCAGATCCCAGAATCAAAGATATCAATGCGGAAATTCGTAGGACAGTCAACGAACACAAACTGACCAAGTGGAAGGAAATTCATATTTTTTAGTAGAATGGTGTCACCGCTTACAAGTAAGCTTTATACAATAGATATCAAACCGTCACCATGACTCGCCTAACGCTTGAAAGCTTATGTCAGCCGTCGTGTAGTATATTCGGCCAATACCGTTCAGCCTCACGATTACGCTCTTCGGTTCTTGGGAATCTGATAACGCTGTATAAACCCGTTATTTGGACCCGCACATAATGCGAGGCGATAGGCAGTCGCCTAGTACTTTTGTGTGTACTTTTTTTTTTTAATTGAAGCATAATAGCAAGCATTTCGCTATTAAAGGAGACTGCTTCGTTTGATTCTTAGTAACAGCTCAACCATATAAACACGCACAGCGTTTGCTGACGCACGGAAGTCTACACGCAAATTTATGAGCAACCGAAATTAAAGTCTATGCATGGCTTTTCTGAGTCCTAATATTAGTGGTTTTAATATAATTGGAAGTTGTAATTTATAACTAATAATCTTAGTAAACGTTTTGAATTAGTTTATGGTTATAAAACAATTCATTTAAATAGCAGAAATGACCAAACAACAATTCATCACAATGACATAACGTCAATAAAAAATGTCACGCAAAATAAATTTCGGAATTTGATCTAGATTTTAACGCACGGAACTTAATTACCGTTACTCTCATACCAGTTACTTATATGAACATGAGAAATTTTTGAAAGAGAATTTACGCTTATATATTTTGTTGAGCTATAAAACTCTTCGGTACCCCTTTTCTCTTATACTTCAAACAGCAGACATTGCTTTAGGATAGCCTGTGTCCAATAAAATAGATATCCTTGAAGTTTTTTAAAACGTGAAACAAAAAATAAACAAGTAAGGAAGTCTAAGTTTAGGGGAAACCGAACATTAAATACCCAGCTGTATAAAAGTGGGCGTGGTAAGTTGCTAAATCGTTCAAGAGTGACTAATAGAGGTTTTACACTTTTTCTACTACCATGTGGGCAATCTTATAGATAAAAATGAATGTGCATCTGGCGTCGAAAGTACTTAACCGATCTTTATAAAATTTTCACAGTAGATTCTTGGGTTCAGTAGTTACAGTATTCTATATATAATTTTGGAAAAGTGGGCGGTGCCACGCCACCATGCTATATAAAATTTTGATCTTGTATAGGCATCCAGGGTACTTAACTGATCTTTATGAAATTTTCATAGTAGATTCTTTGATTCACTGGTTCCAGCATAGGCTATATATAAATTTAAAAACGTTGATAGTATACTTCGTATCATGTTTCGTAATTTTATTTAACACGGTTCTGAAGTTATTAATAGCTGAAAATTTACATTTTTTTAATTTCTATGTGTGGGCGGTGCCACGCCCATTTTCCAAAATTAAAAAAAATAAAACATTAATAACATCATTAGGTCATTGTAATTGCGAAATTCTAGCATTCTATATGCATCAGGGAAGGAGATATGGCACGTTCCGGTTTCCTACCTCTCGTTTAGAAAACTTTGGCCCAAAAGTTCTCGTCCACCGATTTTGCTTATTATCCGTAGGCGTACTCTACATGTCTATAGTATACCTCGTATCAAGTTTCGTAATTGTATCTTACACCGTTATGAAGTTACTAACAGTCGAATTTTAACTTTGCTTGACTTATAAGTGGGCGGTGCCACGCCCACTTTCCAAAATTTTGCAAAACTCGTATAAGGGAGACAAAAATTTAGGTAACTGCGAAATTATATCATTCTACCTGTATCAGTCAATGAGACATGTTTCTAGCTCCTTTTCAGATAACTTTTATGAAAAAGTAGGCGTGGTCGAAATGCGATTTCGCTTATTTTCTATTGGTGCATTTACCACAACAATAGTATGCCTCCCATGAAATTTCGTTATACTAGCGTAAACGGTTCTGAAGTTATTAAGAGTCAAAGTTTTAAAATTTCTTCACTCATATGTGGGCGGTGGCACGCCCTTTTCCAAAAATTTAATAAAATGGTCAATGGACAACCAAGTTAATAAATCTAGCAAACTTCATAATTTTTCTGCTTTTATTACTGAATTAACCCATTTTATACGTTTTTCGAAATTTTCGATATCGAAAAAAGGGCGTGGTTATGGTTCGATTTCACCCATTTCAAATGGTAACCTACCTTGAGCGGAAATCAACCTGTATGCCAAATTTCATTCAAATATCTCAATTTTTACTCAAGTTATGTCCACGGACGGAAGGACGGACGGACATGTCTTAATGGATTCCTCTGTTCATTCTAAGAGCTTTGATATATGGAACTCTATATCTTTCTCCATTATTTTGTTCCGTTACAAACCACCGTTACATGACCAAAATTATAATACCCTGTTTACTAGTACACGCTGGGTATAGAAAGGAGATAAGCGTGGTAGTAGAAAAAATAGACTCTTCCGTTACATCAAAACAAAACAGCGAAACAAAAACAGAAAAATTAAGTAAAAACTGTAAATCTAAAATAAACCTTCCGGCCAGTCTGCTTGTTTACTTGGGACAGTTCATTTGCGGGAAAATGTAGTTACCGGAATGCTGAACATAAATTACACAGCAACGCGTCCCACACACACCAAAATTGAACGCATGCAAGGTAATATATAGATATAAATAGCTTTGTCTACCCTGCAGTGTAAAGCCAATTTAATATACATTTACTAGTTCGTTTTAAGACCAGTTGTAAAAAAAAGCAGTGTTAGTAAATATGGAAATTAATCACATCGCTTCTTGCCGCACTCATTAGGACCTTGCGACCTCGAAATAAGGGTTATCTTTAATATTAAGTTAGACGTCTTGTAATAGAAGGGTGAAACTTCAGTTCAATTCTGTTCAATTCAGTGATACGCGGTCAAGCATACAGACAGACAGACAAACTTTCTAAAGACTGTTCCTTTGGATTCTATTTGCTCAATACCCCCTATCAACTTTTTGAATATCTGCAATATACGGGCATCGACCTGCTACAATTAGATTATATGTAGGGGTTGTAAGTTGTACTAATTTAAGTGTTGATGAACTAGCCTACTCAAGGATAGTACCTTAACAGGTAGCATATTGATGCGTCTGACCAGTAAACAGACTGGTATGATCCTAATTTATGTATTGAATGATATCAACTAGTATGATGGTGAAGCAAAGGTTGTAAATTGATATTTAGTTTGGCAACGCAGTTTCCAAGAGTTTTCAATATGGACTGTAGAACTACAAACTAATATTAGACTAGTTTACTACTAGTCAGTTTGACAGGGGGGTAGTTGTTACAATTAACTCTGCAAAAAATGCGATTAGTCTGGGATGGGGACAGTATGAGTCGCCAAGGAGGATGCCACTATACCAGTTCTGTTCATGGATGGCTAAAGTGATCCCTTTTATTTGAGCATGTCCTATGAAGAGACCAATTGTACCCTTTTATACCGTAACTTGCTTCCAAAACGGGTACTTTAAACTCCTATGAATATGCTACGAAATAAAAATGTTCTTATTTATATTGACTGTGGAAGAGAGGTATGAATCGCGGGCAACTCTCTTTAGAGATTATTTGCACCATACAATTTCCCTTTCAGCACATACAATTGCCATAACACAATGCCAGTATGTCCTCTTATACAAGCTTGTTGCGCCTGTAGGTATGCAACTTACATTTAAGGCGCATGCAATCTCAAAAGACGATGAAAATCCAAGTGCAAGTAGTAAACAAGGTAGGTAGTGCTGCTTTTGAAATTATAAAAGTCAACAAAAACTCTTCAAGGCGTTTGTTTACGTGTACGAGTATACACCAAGTTACCATATTTGCATTCGTTGCATCAACATAGGCGCCATTTTCATTAACATCGCCATTCGACAATATTCGTATTATCTTTCTGAGTAATATTTTGTATTGAAAGGAATGCAGAATAATTAATGCCGATGCCTTTCTGGTGAAATTGTATACATATTTGTTTACAATTTTTCATTTTAAACGCATTGTACTCGCTTATTTGTGTAAACGGAGGTCGTATACAAAATACACTTGAGTTATACTACCACACAACTTATATAAATCATGAACCATAAATCCATA